>JAJMAG010000001.1:206328-434085 GCA_030564905.1 Geotrichum fermentans | reverse complement strand
TGGCAGTATTTAGTGTATACAGAATGAATAATCGAATGGATCGCGTTATTTAAAGTCGTTAGTTTGGATGAAACAAATTCATTTGCGGCCTACGATGTTGTCTTGCGCGTGTTTTCGTAAAAGGATATCCTCTACTGTCTTCTGCACAGTATTACGCTGGTTAGTCCTCACTGATGGAAAGTGCGTAGAAGAGTTGCGCGTGTAATCATGAAGGGATATCCTCTGTTGTCTTCTGTTGTTTAGGTATTACACTGGCTAGTCCTCATTGATGGAAAGTGCGTGGAGTAGTTGTAGGCAACTTGCTGTACTATTTATCCTTCAGTGTTGTTGAGAATTAAAGAAGAAAGGCATGGTGGTATTCGGTATCATGGAGCCCATTGCTCAGGTACAGTGTACACGCGTCTTTTGCTGAGAGATTGAATGACTATGATGAATTGTATGCGCAATTGGCTGGTTCTGCCTAGGTGACGGAGTTAGTAAATGAGTTCTTATAAAAGCTGCGTAGCGGTATAGTCGTCACGAATCAGTGTCTTTGTCTATACTCATCAATTAACAGGTAGTGTAGTTACCACGTAATCTAGCTCGACAGAAAGATCAAGGATCATTGGCGTAATTCATGGCATTGCTGAGCAGTGATTGATGATTGATTGATGGATGAATTGATGGATGGATGGATGGACGGATGGAACGATGGATCGATGGAATGATGGATCGATGATTGATTGATGGATGGATTATGATGGTGATGAATTGGTGATGATGCAATAGTGCAACGTGGCATGATGTTGGTGGTTGTGTTATTGGTTCGTGAGTTGGTTGCTGGAAAGACGTGCACTGCCAATTTTCCTTCCTCACAACGATTTCAAGTTCTGAGAAGGAGCAAAACATTTGGGATGTTGCACAACAGGAAAACTAGTGGTTGATATTCAGCCGTACTTGACATTGCCATGGAAACAAATGTCCATTTATAGAATATGGGGGTCATATTGTGGGGGTCAATTACTGTGTGGCTGGCTCCGCTTAACGGAGCATAATAGTTTCAAAGTTTCTTTTTGCCTCAGAACTCAACACATTCTTGTTCTCTCCAGCATCCTTCGCTTCCTCACTGCCATGCGACAATCAATCGTTGATAAACGATGAAAGCAGACAGACCATCGATCATTGCAGTTTGCTGACGAGAAGCTATAAAGAGCCATGCGACACGACTTTGAACGACAGACGGCCCATCGTCCGATATTTTCAGCACTCGCCAGCCTTTCTATCTTTTGATACTGCCAGGCCCTTTCATTTCCGAACTCGACTACATGCAACGCCTTTCTCCTTTTATGAACCCTGCGGCCACTTTTTTTTGATCTGTGGATCAGTATTCTGCATTTACTCGGTCCAGAAGATACTGTCATTCTGCTGTCATTATTTACGCCCGTGATCCACCTATTGAGACTCAGGATTGGCATGGATACGTTCATGTGGAATTCACGGTGATGCGTTGCCTAACAATGTTTGAAGATTAAAGATCTCTATTTTCATGGTACGAACACACTAATGCTCCATACCATTTCGCGCAGCTTTAAGAACCTTTTGCTATGACCATCCAGCGGCTGCCCACGTTTTTATCTTTGCTTTTAGCGACTGCCCTTGACTCTAGGGATGGCCACGGTTACACCTTTGGTTCTAGCGACTGCTCACGTGGCATTATCTTTATCTTCTCGTCCACCTCTCAATGACGCCCTCCAATTTACACAAAAAGCTGGCAGTTGTTCCTCTAACAAGTTTCTCCTCCTCATCCTGGATTGCAGCGCTTGAGTTTCATTGAGTATGCTTCCATTCAAAGTCTGATCTCACACGGTTAGCACTCTAGTACACCCTTCTATCCTAGGACACAACTTAGTTGTAAGTTTCAAAAGACTCTATTTTCCTCAATTAGCAAAGTACGTCTTGCTAGATAAACGTCCGGCAGTGACGTTATTTCAATCCGCGCCTTTCTGGCATCGTTCTGTTGAGTTGTTTTTATAGAAAGATAGTCGAGATACAAAAGCCCAACTTGTCCGCCAGGCTATAGTCTATTTCATTAGAAAACAACAGTGATGTCTCCTTGATCAAGATCCAAAAATCATACCGTAAAATTTACGAAAGGGACGTTGAACAACAAAAAATCTGGTTTCAGGTCCGTTGCAGCGCGTTCTATATCTACCAACTGTTTGACTAAAGCCCCCTCAGCAATTAGACGAATGATGGCATCATCGCACAACCAGCATCTGGAGTTTTTTTATGCTCACGCTCAATTATTATTAGCCGTTTCGAGGCATCGTCTGCATATACTGTAAAGGTACATATAATTAGGACAACTTGAACACTTGAGGGCAGTAGACGTTCTGGGATAACGTAGCATGTACCCGGGGATCTTAGCTGGCTGCTAACGTCTAAGGAGCGCATGAACCACAGTTGATATATAACAGATAAACAATAATAAACAATAGTACTAATATGACTGGCTCCAGTAGTTGAATAATTCCGATTGCCAGCATAGGAAAAAGCGTTGAAGACATCGATCACCGCCGACATCACTCTTTATCCAATATTACAAGCACACTTCAAAACTCAGGAACCAAGAATACACGGGTTACTATAGCCAAACTCTAGAAATCAATGATAAGGTCCTAGACAAGGTTAAATGACACAGTTAACAAAAAGATACAATTTTACAGACAAAACAAAACAAAGAATAAACACCGAAAACAATGGGGGAAATACAAAATACAAAATGCTTTTTTTTTCTGATTTTCCATTCTTCAAAGAGATGGAAGTGCATCTCTTTATTTTTTTTTTTCAACTCTCACATCTTTCATAATCCGCAGAAGCTTGACCATTGACAGAACACTATTGATTGTCTTTAGCATGAAACGTACTGGGATTCTGATTCTGAAATTGATTAAGCTGTGATTGCTGCAGCGCGCTGTCAGTGCTGATGGACGGACTCGAGTTGCTGTAGACATTGGAGTTGCCGTATGAGTTTCCATAACCGCCAGAGCTGTAAGAGTTGGGGGTGTTGTTACCAGAGAGGTTATTGCCGTTTGAGTTTCCGTACGAGCTATTCCCCCTGTATCCGTTGTTGTAACCCTGTACCTGATTGGCATTGTTGTTGAAAAATCGCCCATTCTTCCTTCCACCTACAGGAGGCTTGTACTGTTTGCTTCCGGCACTGACATTGTTGTATGTGTTGTTGGAATAATTCGAGCTCTGTTGGAAGCTATTGGGTTGATAGTTGCTGTTAGTACCATAGGCATTGTTGTTGTTGTTGCCATAGCCGTTCCCGTTGTAGTTGCTGAAGTTGTTGTAATTGTTGGAATACATGGGTTGAGAGCTGTTGTAATTGCCATATGCGTTTCCATCTCTATACGCACCAGCCTGACTGAATGAGTTTGAGTAGCCTTGATTGGAGTAGCCTTGGCTAGAGTAACTCTGGTTGGAGTAAACCTGACTGGAGAAGCCTTGGCTTGATGACGAATAGGAGAAATGCTGGTCGCGGCTATACGTGCTATCAAAGGTACCGGAATTTTGAGTCGCTCCTTGGGAGGCCTGGTTGTTGTTATTGAGCTGGTTATACTGAGGGTATTGGTTTCGTGACCATGGCGAGTACTGCTGCTTCGGGGCCGTGGGGGTGATTCCACCAGAGGACGCCCCACCGGAGCCTCCTGCATTGGGTGTTGATGTTCCACTGCTTCTCTGGCTATGGCTCGAAGTGGTTTCAGGCTCGTCGTCGTCGTCCAATGATTTTAGCGCATTATCGCTTCCAAAAATCTTTTCTCTTGCTTGGAGGTATTTTTGCTCGCGCAGCCTGTAGTCTTCTTTTGCTGGAGGCCTGATCATTTTGGCAGAGCTGTTTGCATTTCCAGAAGAAGCGGCGGATCCTCCAGCGATTGAGGGACTGCTTTTGCCAGATGATCCAGCCGACTGTGGAGAGGAGGCGGAGGTTGCCGAGTCTGCTGGTTGCGGTTTGCGTTTGAGGATTTTGACGCTGGGCTTGTAGGCCGGTCTATTGGAGAGGGTTGTATCAAAAAGCTCGTATTGGCTGGTGAAGTTAGTTTGTTTTCTTTCCAAAGTAGTCCGACAACTTACACGCTGCTCGAGTCTTTGAGAACATCAGCCAGAGTAGGTTCCTAAAAAGAGGGTTAGAGATGAGATGAATGGGGGGTATTGATGATTACATACGGCTCTGGGGGTAGGGGAGACCCATTCCGCCCCTGTCAACGGGTTGCTTGTGTCTGACATGCTTGGGTGGATAAGAACGGTTGAGCAGAGCTTGCGGCGCGCGAGTGAAAGGGGCCCCTGAAAGCTGTGTGTTTGGGTTCTAACTGAGTCGGGGCGAAAGCAATATAAAAGGTGAAAGGAGGGGTGATGTGTGTGTGAAGAGGTAGTGTATATTAATTTTTTTTTTTTTTTTTAATTGAGGACGTGTGTGTTTGTGTGTTGTGTGTGTGTGTGTTTTTGTGTGTGTGAGTGGGCGTGGGCAACAAAGAGGTTGTTGTGGTTGAAGGAGTGCTGAAGTTTTTCTGTTTCACATGCTTATAAAATGATTAGGATATGATGAGTAATTCTTATGTAATATATAGTGAACACTAGAAGTCAACGTAGTGACAAGAAACTCACTTCGCTCACTTCATTCACTTCGCTCACTTCATTCACTTCGCTCACTTCACTCACTTCACTCACTTCACTCACTTCACTCACTCCACTGCGGCAGTTTCTCTTGTCTGTCGCATTTACAAGCATACAAATCATTGAATTCTTCTCTGCGTAGTTAATTCTCATTTTATCTCATTTTATTATTATTTATTTTTTTAGTTTTTTTTTTTATTTTTTATACTTTTTTTTGGGTTTTCTCTCGTTAACTTTTTCTCTCTTTCCTTCTCCACACAAACCACCCATCACTCACTCACTGCTCATCCTTCAAAGTTCTCCAATTAACAAAATCACACAACACAACACACGCAAACACAGCCGTAATGGCATGGCTTCCAGAATCATACAGCTCCCTTGAGCTCCTCATCGTTCGCCTAGCTCTCGCGCTTGCCGCCTTTTGTCTGGCTCCCGTCCTGGCCGTCGTCGCCTTTGATCTCGCCCTATACCTCACCAGGATAGCTCGCGATCTTCCAAACAACAGTGCAACAACAACAAAAGAGAAAAAAAAAAAGCCCGCCGCCGTCACCACCGCCCCCGCCGCCACCGCAGGTAATGAACAGAAACAAGTGGTTTTGGATAGCCCTTTGGCCTCCGTCAAAACGTCGTCTACTTTTGCACCCCTGTCGGACGAGCCAAGGCAACGAAACAAACAGCAAACCATGGATGGGAAATCAGACAATGCGACGGAAATGCGTCACAACACCTCACATCGTCGTGTCTGCGGCCATGGGATAAGCAGCGCCCTCACCAATGCCGAATCACTTGACAAACCCCTTAACGGTACGGCCACCGACGAAGCGGCCACCACCTCCTCCTCCTCCGCTGACAGCTACAAATTGTCATCTCTGCGCAATCGAGTTAAGTCAAGCAGCTTGAAAATGAGCATGGAATCCTCGAGCCTGTTGATGAGCTCCTCTTCATGACAATGCTCAACCTCCCTGACCCTCCTTCAGGCACGCTTGCTGGCAAGCCCACACACCCCGCAACATCTCCATGTGCACGCATTGCCCGCACATAACTCCTTGACCGCACCAACCCCATTGCATATAATGTATTTTGGCTTGATCTTTTCAACCGATTAGCCACTGCTCTTAGCTTATTTTATTTATTTATTTATTTTATTTTATTTTATTTTATGATTCTCCATACTCACAGCTTAGTACTCCTCCAACATCCTCATGGTGTAGTTACCAGTCCCACAGTACTTTACAGCACGCTATCATTTTCACCTCTCTGGAAATTTTCGAGTGCACCACCCTTTCACCTTGTCCAATCCACAACTCTCGACTCAGTTAACACACACACAATGGCACCCAAGAACTCTGAACCCTCCATGACTGACGCTGTCACCCAGCTGGCTATTGCCCACTCGACCTCCATCCTGTGGACCCTCGGCTTTTTCACTGCTGGCGTGCTTTTCATCAAGAGCTCGTTGATGGATAACTTGGCTCCTCAGTAAGTATTAAGATCTTGTTTGAAAGACAAAAAAATCCTTTGAAGATTGATCCGACTTTGCCCTGTCTTGTTCCACTCCATCTCTCACTGCACTCAATGAAAAATGACGTCTCTAACAAATACTCTAGGCTCTAAGCAACTTTCTCTTCACTTATAGTTGCGCATATTTATCCTTGATGTTCACTTTCCCCACCCTCCTCCTCCTTTGATCCTGAAACCTAGTACGTCCTGCTAGATCTCTGCCTTTGTATATATATCTAGTCCCAGAATTATATTCTTCTCTTACTACTCCCTCGCCCAATTTCATGAATCAACTGTAGACCTACACTGGCCTCATTTCCTTCTATTGCTACATGCCTATATCGTCATCCTAAATGTAAACAACACCTTCGCAAAGCCCCAGCTCATTCTCTCCAGTATACTCAAATTCGTCTGTATCCTGAGCATCAATATCTGGTACTTCGTCTTCCAAGGTCGTTGGCAAGGCTAGAGGGTCTTTGCCCCCCAAAGAGCATGCATCAGCTCGTTTCGCAGCGCCTGCCTCGAGAACCATGGAAAGACCTTTTCGGCGAAAGGCTTTGGGTGAGTCCAGCACTAGAGAAGGACGCCCCGCTTTGACATGCAGCGTCTCGAGGACTTGCAAAGAATCTTCTTCAAGGTTGATTGACAAGCTATCATCTGTCGGCGTTGCGTATTCAGTATCGCCGCTTCGCGATGTTTCCAACGTACTGTTGCTGGATTGTAAACTCAACTCCTTTGCTCCTTCGCACCCGCTCAAGGACATGGCGTGCTTCAATGAGATGTCATCCTCGTGGAGCCCATCTCGACTATCATGCCAGTGATCTTGACTGAGCACCGCAATGATGCCTAGATCAGCCGGCGTTGGCTCAAGCGAGCTCTCCAAATCAATAGAGTTGGTGGCTGTAGGCGTAGGCACATCTTTGTCGACAACAATAGAGTGGCGACGCAGCTTGCAGGCAAGGCTTGAGAATATACCTGAACGGGATGGAGATATCGTCGAGGTGGGTGTATTTGGCGACGCACTGGGGGTTGGACGAAATTTGCAGGAATTTGGTGAAATCGACTGACGTGGAGACGTCCGAACCAAACTTCTCATGCAAGTGTCTTCTTTGAACGCTTCACCTCTCGACGTCGCTTTGACAGAGGAGTCTTCGGGTGAATGAAGTTCGGCCACACTGCTGTCGTCGCATTGCCTGTTAAGCTGAGCGGTGCTTTGGCTCATCCGCAAACCTCTTTCCCTCGAGAAACTCGGGTAGACAAGGTTTGGTTTGGTGCTACTATCCTCGCATATCGGCGTAAGATGTAACAGGGCGGACGATGAAGGTCCAGCCAGCTCTGCTGAATTCCCTGCCGACGCTGCGGTGTAACTGGACAAGTTATTACACGACTTGGTCTTGATCAAAGGCGGTAGCTGGAATTTCGACACTGGCTGTGGCGGGCACTCAATAAGTCGAGCACTTGGAAATTCTGCCGGCTTCTTTGCTTCAAATCTGCCAATTGTGGCTCCGGGAACTGTGGAAATGAGAGATGACTTGCTGGTGGTCGTGATGGTAGTTACTGTTGTACTGTACGACGAAGATTGCACCACGCTGGTTCTGGTAGTGGTAGTGGTCACGGTCGTTGTCGTGTCGTGAACTCTAGCGCCTCTAGGCTCACTGACATTCCACGCGGAGCCCGTATCGTCGCCACACGGGTCAGTAGGTGTCGCAGGAAGAGACCTTGAAATCGAAAAGGCAAGTGAAGGGGGATGATATCGGCGAAGCGGTAATACCAGAGGCTGTTTGCATGCCGGCATATCCAACGCTGCCTCTAAAGGGCTTGGGATAACACTATCCTTGGTGACTCTACGAGGAGATATCACGACAGGTGTAAAGAACCCCTCATGATACGGAGGTGGGAAGATTTCCAGCTCAACGGCGCGAATAGATCTGTGCAACTTCTTCTGTTGAGGCGAGACACTGCCGGAAGGAGGACTGGTGCGCGGTTTGAGTTCGAGATTTGATGGCATTTTCAAAGGTACTGAGGATTTGCGATGCTTCAAGTCATTTTGCTCGAGAGGAATTTTTGTAGACGGCGTTACGCCCCGCTTAGGCCTGCCGACTGCATTCCTTGCTATGATATCTACAGTGGGCGAGGATTTCCTTCGAGCCTCAGTTGGGAGATCTTTATTTGCGGCATTCCTCTTGTCTCTCTGCGCGGTGCTCGAGCTCCGCAGTCTGAAAAATTGCCTCATTGCTTGCAATTGACAGGAAGTTAATGGTAGACGAATATTGAAGCTGGCCTGAAGACATGTCGGCCAATATATACCGGGGCAAAGGCTTTGTTTTGACCATGGGCATTAGAAAAGTGAAACGAAGAATTACCATCCTCAAACAGAAGAAAAGTAGGAAAACATAGACATAAATACAGGCTATATGACCCTTGCGAAACGTCTTAGGTATGAGCAGTGTTATTCTTATATTTCCTGAATATGTCCTATGTTACTTTCTGAGGTCCCTAAACGCGCTTTCTATGCACATTTTAATCTAGTGTTGTTAGCATGTTGTGATACCTTTTAAAAATAGACATACCTCTTTGTAAGTCATAATAATACAAGTCTCCTCATCTCTAGAGACCAGCATGATACTCTCGTCTATACCCGCGTCCAGCTTGTTCAATGTTTTTAGCATGTGGCCCATACTAATTACTGTCTTGCCGTTAGAGTCTGTTTCCTGCGATGGGTGGTGAAACAGATAATCGCGGAACAGTTTTATGGGATATCGTTCACCGCCCTCGGACCACGCAGGGTCTTTTTCATACTCTGGGCGTTCTGTCACTAGGCCAAACTTGCTCAACAGCCGCACAAGTCGTCCGTTCTCCAGCTCCTGGCTAAGTTCTTTTTCGAGGACTGACGTGTACACCTGTGCATCGTTGAAACTCTCAAGGAGATGCTCGCTGATGATGCCTATAATCTCAGTGATGCTCTTGGTTCCCGGAGACAATATGTAGTGTACCAGGTCCTTGAATCCCTGAGAATAGTATTGCTCAATATACTCAAGAGCCGCGTCGGTATTCTGCGCTGCAACAAGCGAGCTATTTCCCATTGCCAAAAGTAGCTTGCCGAGTTTCTGAATATCCTCTTGTTGCAGTACATCCACAGCATGAGCATGGTCATAGTGTAAAACATCAAAAATACCACAACAATTGAGCCGGATATGTCCCTGCCCGGTCACCAGGATACGCGACGGTTCAACGAGGCGAGCCGCAAGGCCCTTGCTGTGAATGACCTTCAAAGCTGAAACAAGTTGGCTTGCGTAGCCCCATATGAGTTTCTCGGCCATAACTGCAGGGCACCCGGAATCCTGCGCAAAATGTGCCTCCACAAGGGTTTTACTCTTTGGATGATAGTCATATACAAACAACAAGGACGAGTCACCAAACGCTCTCGTCGTAAACGCCTCGTGAAGCGTCACAACATTAGCTGCAGATATTGTGTTCCAGACCTGCACAATGCTGATGGATTTTTCGTTTGTGAGGCGGAAACCCTCTATGCGTCGCAAGCAGTAAATGCGGCCGTCACGATTAGAAGTGGCCTTGTACGTCCATGTAGGGTGTCCAAAGACTTTTGAGTTGGGCCGCACAACGTCTATAGTCACAAGAGAGTGATAGATGTGAACGTATTCGGGAAGGTTACTGCCTTGCTGAGTCTGCAATGAAGCTATCGTTTTCTGTTCAAGATCCTTCCGCAAGGTTGGCGAGACGAAAAAATTGGCCGCACTCTGTTCAGACGGTTTCAGCTGTGAGGGGATACACGTGTGATATTGCAGAGGATACGCTGAGTTGCTGCTTGAATAGTACATGTCGGAATATTGATAATCGCCAGGCTATTCATTAGCATGGAACTAAGTTCTCTTATATACCTACCAGATGATCGTGGTCAAGCTCGTAATCCATCGCTGGTGTCGATGAAGCAGCATCTTGTACTTTGTATGTCGCAGGGCTTGGAGTAAATATCTTTTCGGGGGAGTATTGAGGTGATCTAACTTGTTAACCAGGATCTATTCCTGCAGACAATATTGCTTACTCGCTGGCGCTCTGGCTACCATTAAAACCTTTACAGTTAGCCCAGTAACATTGAATCCCCATCACACTTACCCTTTGGAATAAACGGTGAAATGTCAGCAAACTTCGGGGAATGCGTGCCAGACTTGGCCGCGTTGGCGAGGTTTGTGAACGAAGGTGTGAACGACGGCGACTCCGCATTCAGTTTTTTCTTGAATAAAGCACTGATAGATTAGATCTGCAAATCAATCATCCATGGATAACATACGGTACTGGCGATGGCGGCGCCTGCTGCTGTTGCTGTTGCTGCTTGACGCTCGCGCGTTAGTGAGGCCTAGCGATCCACACAATACTCACCGAATCGTGCTTAAACACACATCCCTTGTCAGCAAACTTGCAATACCCGTGGATCAGAATATTTCGACACGGGGTATTGCTTGCCTGGGGGTGCCCCAGGGTCAATTTGGCTGGCGGGGTCGAGTTCGCCATGCTTTCGTGGTTCGAAGAGAAGCCTGACGCTCGTTCGCCAGTCAAGTGCAGCAGAAATAACGTGACCTCACCCAAAACTAAGCTTATCGCCAAAACCTTGCAATCCAAGACTTGAATCTTTCAACATCCTTTATTAACACTATTTTACTATCTACAAGTCGACATTAATCTGTTGGGCGCGGTTGACGCGGTGGAAGTTTTCTCTGGCCTTGGCGTCATCTCTACCAATGAATTGATTCCAGTACACGATTGCGTGTGAAAGGAACAAGTTCCACAGGTTTTTAGGGAAGTCGATGTAACTGCGGAGCACAAACTTGAATGCTTCAATGATGTGGTCAAGTTCGGTTCGTCCGCCTTCTCTCTTCTGGACAAGCTTGGGATCCTCGTCGTCCACTTCGAAGGTCTCGACCCCTTGGGCCAAATCACGGAAATATTCAACTGCCTCTATGGACTTGGAAACGCGATCAAATGTATTTATCAGAGAAACCAGCTCTGATCTGGTCAGACTTGCCATGAGTTCTTTGCTCTTGGTGTCGTCGGCATCATTCTCGTCCAACTCAAACACAATTTTAAGTGCAGTACCATATCCGCTGACCTGAACTTTACCCCAAAGTCGGCATCTGTCGCATCCAACACAATCCATCAATTGGGATACCTTATGGAATCTGTGTCGGAACTCCTCCTTCAGAACAAGCGCTTCGGGGGTGTTGAAAATCTTGGTCTCATTGAACATCCGGGGGTCTTTGTTGGCGGCGCGAGCGAGCTGATAAACTTGCTTGCGAGTAGCCTGGTCGTAGCCACTGGCCTCAGGGCAAAACTGAATGTCGTCGATGTAATTTCTGAGTTTTGCCACGGCACGCGACACAAGAGCATAATTGAAGTAGAGGTTGGAAAGACGCTCAGGAAAGTTTCCCACGCGGAAAAGGAAGCAGTTCAAGTTTGGACCCCAAACACCAGTAGTAGTATTGAGATGCGAGTAGCATAAGTGAGTTGAAACACTAGCGTGGAAACCAGAAATCAATCTAAAGAAAAGTCTATGCTCGATATCCTCGGTGATGTCGTCTCCCGTTGGGTTTTCACTGTGAGACTCTTCGCCGTCATATCCAAAGCAGTTTTCATTGTATAGTGAACTCCACAGAATGTTTGCGTTAGGGCCAGAGTAGCCAGTGTATCTCTCGGGGTTATCTGCGAGGGAGACGTACACGCCACCTTTACCAGCGCTATCGTCGTCTGGAACGCAGTAGTCTTTGTTTGCGCAATTACTCTTGAATCCATGCTTTCCCAGAAGAAGACCACCATTTTCGTTGACACAAGATAGCTCGACGTCGTTGTCGATCTCGCCGGCCGACGCCACTGAGTCCTTCTCGAATTTGCCCAATGCCTTGGCCTTCCAGATCTCGGGCAGCTCACTTTCATCTTCGACAGTATCGACCGCACAGGCTCTATTGCCACAAGTCGCGCTGTCATCTCCGAAAGGACAGTTATCGCCGTAGAGATCTAGGTAATAGTACTTGAAAAAATCTGTCGTTACTAGCTTCTTGAGCAGGGGCCGGACGCCGTGATTTGTATTCTCGACAGCTTGAAATGTGGCTCCACAGGCATCTTTGATATCGCCATTTGGTACCTGGGAAAAAAAGTCAGATCGCGTGGAAAGCAATACCTGGGGGGTTACTTACAGCGCACACAGTCGGGTTTGCAAAGTCAGGCGCGGACTCTGCAGCTGCCAGAGCTGAGAAAGCAAAAAGCAGAGATGAGAATTTCGTTGGTATCATGCTGGCAAGAAGTGTGTCCCTGATAAAAAGAGGACTGGAAATGGAGCGGTAGATATATTTTCAGGTAGTGGACGAGAGATGGATCTGCTGGCCTCTTCCAATGTGGGCGGAAATTTAATGACTTCAGCAAAAGTTGAAATTTCTTCGGCGGAACTTGTGCCATTCGAATAGCCTGACATCTGCGAGCACCCTTGCTGACGGTTGTATTAGGTAACGCCGCCATTATGGCACTTGATTTCAACGCCATGACACGACGGTCAGTGGATGCGAAGGGCGTTTGCACATGTGTGCAAAGGGTGGAATGGCTACGTGGATCCTGGACAGAGTTACACGCCTGGCAATTGTCGGCTCCAACAATGCTGCTACTCGTGGGATGATAAGGGAGCAGGCCCCGTCTTGAACAACATCAACGCTCGCAAACTACGACCAGTCGATTTAACCACTTCTCTCTGTGTTTGCTACGACAATAGAACCAAAGACGCCTACTCTGACACGCAGTTCTTCTCGTTCTAATGTGCCATCGTCCTCGACATCGCGCTGTTTGTCACCAGCGATTTTCTTTTAACTTTCCGTGAGTTCATCGCCTTCCAAATCATGCATGCGGCTTTGACGGTGCCTGATCGGGGCATACGGTTGGGAAGGATTTTTCCAAAAAAAAAAAAAAATTTTCTGTTACTTCCCATTTCACAATCACCATTGCAAAAGAATCAAGATGAGCCAGTCAGACGCAGAACTTGAGAACAAGAAGAGACATTTGGTCGACGACGAGGACAAGAAGGCCAAGAAGCACAAGGCCAAGGATGTGAAGGAAAAGAAGGACAAGAAGGACAAGAAAGAAAAGAAGGATAAGAAGGACAAGAAGGACAAGAAAGAAAAGAAGGAAAAGTCGGATAAGAAAGAAAAGAAGGAGAAGAAGGACAAAAAAGAGAAGAAGGAGAAGGATGAAAGTGAGACTAAGAGCGCCTCTACACCGGCGACTACTAGCTCTTCCAAGTACGTTCAATCTGAAGAGCTCTCCTCCGTTCCCCAGTCCAAGATTGACGACTACCTCAGCACGAACTTCATCAAGGTGGAGGACTCAGAGAACCTCAACCTGCGCCCACTTCTTGCGTTTTCTCAGGTTAACCTTGACTTGCGTATCCAAAAGGTTCTGTCCCAATTCCCTGCTCCCACTCCTATTCAGGCTGTCTCATGGCCTTACCTGCTCTCTGACCGTGATGTAGTCGGTGTTGCCGAGACCGGTTCAGGCAAGACATTTGCTTTTTCCGTCCCTGCTCTTAACCATCTGCTGAGAAACCCTGGCAAGAAAGGCGTCCGTGTTGTGGTCGTCTCACCTACCAGAGAGCTGGCAATGCAGATTTTCGACAATCTCACACTGCTCACAAAGGCCGTCAACATGCACGCTGTCTGCATCTACGGCGGTGTCCCCAAGGAACAGCAGCGACAGGATTTGCTCAAGGCCAGCATCGTGGTTGCTACCCCTGGTCGTCTTAACGATCTGATCAACGAGGGTTCAGCTGATCTCTCTAGTGTCGACTTTTTGATTTTGGACGAGGCCGACCGTATGCTTGAGAAGGGATTCGAAGAGGATATCAAGAAAATCATTGGCGCTACCAATTCTCAGCCCGGCGAGCGTCAGACTCTAATGTTTACTGCTACCTGGCCCCCACAGGTCCGTGAGCTTGCTCTCACTTTCATGAAGAATGCAGTGAAGGTTTCTATTGGTGAGACTGACGAGCTTGCTGCCAACAAAAGAATCACACAGGAAGTTGAGGTCGTCGACCCTCGCCAAAAGGAGCAGCGAATGCTGCAGCTGCTAAAGCAACATCAGAGCGGCAGCAAAAAGAACGACAAGATTTTGATTTTTGCTCTGTACAAGAAAGAGGCATCTCGTGTTGAGCGTTTCCTTCAACAACGTGGCTTCCATGTTGCTGCTATCCATGGTGATCTTTCTCAGGAACAGCGCACTAGAGCTCTGAACGAGTTCAAGTCGGGTGCCTCCAAGATCCTACTTGCTACTGATGTTGCAGCCCGTGGTCTCGATATTCCTGCTGTCAAGGTTGTCATCAACCTTACTTTCCCCCTGACCGTTGAGGACTACGTCCATAGAATCGGACGTACTGGACGTGCCGGTCAGACTGGCTTGGCCATCACTTTGTTCACCGAGCATGAGAAGCATCTTTCGGGTGCGCTCATCAATGTTCTGCGCGGCGCAAACCAGCCCGTCCCCGACGAGCTTCTGAAGTTTGGTGGCCACACCAAGAAGAAGGAGCATAGCGTCTATGGTGCCTTTTTCAAAGATCCTGAGACAATGAAGAAGCCTACCAAGATCACCTTTGATTAGAAGAGTATTTTTTTTTGTCTGTTTGTGTATTAGAAAAAGTTGTTTTTTGTCAAGTTAGAGTTATATCATGGATATTTGTTAATAGCATTTTGAGCTTAGATACAGGAATTGTAAGTTCCTCGCTTGATCCCTGTCGGTTTCGCCGTAGCGCCAACTTGGATTAAAGAAGATTTTGCATATTGGAACAGTCGATATTGGTCACAGCTTTGCTAAATAGTACTTACAAGTAAAGGTATTCATGTTCTTGATCAAAAATGCCCCTGTATATTGCGATTGTGGTTCTCTCTTGTGTCACATATACCCTCGAGAGCTATGCCAAAAAGAAGTCCAGCTGAAACCTACACCTAAATATAATCAAGCTCGCCCGTTGCTGCTATTTTGTATTCACAATGCCATTTTTAGCATTACTTTGAGATCTTCGTAATTGTGGAGTCTCTATTTCGTTATAGGGCAGCTAAAAAGCATGCTTATGCTGCTTGCTTATCAAGTCTCACACAACTTTCTTTTAAAAATAGTCACTGTCCATTGAGTTACATACAAATATATCGTACAATTGCAAAAAAGTAGCTACTGGAAGTCACCAAAGTCGTCTTCAAATCCAGTCTCAGCTGCCGCCGCCGGGTTCTCTTTCACACGCGAGCGCGCATTGGCAGGCGGAGGCGGCAAGAGCGCAATCGGATCGCTCTGCTCAGCTTCTTCTTCCTCCTTTCCCTGTTGCGCAATGCTCGTGCCGCCCTTCAAGTTGATGTGAATCTTCTCGCCGGCGCCGAGCGAAAAGTCGGTCACCTTGGAGTCTAAACTGGTGTCGAATGGTGCCACATGCCTAGAAACAAAAGAAAAAAAGGATTGTTAATACGCCAAGTAGCGTCGAGCTGGTAATACATACTTCTTAAAGTCCTGCAGGGCCAGATTGAATTCAAAGGCCTCGTTTCTATCCTCAAAGCCCATTCCAAGTGTCGCGCTTTGTGAGCCATTGACGACTCGAATCACAAAATACCGAGCCGAGTCCGCTACCTAAAGAACCATTTAGTTAGCTTCACACACACAGTGCTTCGTTTTCAAATTGACATAGGAAGGAAGAAAAAAAGGGACGAGGGAAGACCTAGGTTTCACTCTCCTCTCTTGTTTCCAACCCAACCCATTGGACCAACATACCGAATCCACGCCCTTTCCTTCACTCGAGTAAGGCGCG
Organism: Geotrichum fermentans; assembly: GCA_030564905.1. Classification (NCBI taxonomy): domain Eukaryota; kingdom Fungi; phylum Ascomycota; class Dipodascomycetes; order Dipodascales; family Dipodascaceae; genus Geotrichum; species Geotrichum fermentans. Next base: position 418,091 of record JAJMAG010000001.1, on the reverse strand, counting down.
CTCGCAAACAGCTCGCCCGTCGTTTCGTCCTCCAGCCTCAGCTCACACGTGATTTCAGACTCCTCGTTGGTAGGGTCCGAGATCTCGACTACCTTGAGCCGGCCCTCCCACAAGGGTTTGCTGACGTCCCACTCGTTCGCGCGGTAGCCCCTGGAGATGGACTTGAGGGGCGGGATGCCGTAGATGTAGACTGGCGAGTTTATGAAAAGAATGGACTCGATTTTGGTCGAGTCGCTGCCTTGGAAGGACATGTTGCAAGTTGGTCTAGTTGTGTGTATGTTTGTGTGTGTGGGTGCGCTGTTAAGAGCCCTGAGTTTACGAAGCGTAAAACATGAGCTGGATTTAATGGGAGAAGAAGCAGCTAAACGAACAACGCCCCACCGCCCCACAATGGCCATATTCTCAAGCCTTGCAGTATAAAATACTACCTCAGCGAGTTTAAGAACATAACATCACCCTTAGGCTCTACATATTGTCTGCAATCCTTGTGAAAGCTATTTACTAGGTGGGCATACTAATCCACGTATAACTTTAACATTACTATTGACTACTTCTTATTCCGTAGTATCCATGGTGTCTGGGCCAGTCTCATCGTTAGCAGCAGCAGGTGTATCAGATGTGGGGGCAGCATCTTCATCGGCAGGAGCGGCGGCAGGCTCTTCCGTAGCAGAAGTAGGGTTAGCACCAGATCCTCTAGAAACACTATCCAGCTTGTCTAACCAAGGCACCACCAACTCCTCGTCCAGCTGCTTGAATGGGGTGTCGACACCCACGTAGGCAATGCTGGTGTTCTTGAGCGTCAGTTCCTTGTCCTGAGCGAGTGTATCTCTAAGTGCGTTCAATCCGTGAACAATCAGCTCCTCAAGCGAAGAATCTGCAAACTCGTTGAATGACCTCTCTAGATAAGTGCGGGCAGCCTGTGAACGGGCACCAATGGCTGTACCTACGTACTCCAGCACGCTACCACTGGGGAGGAATTCGTACAAATGAGGGCCGCTCTCATCGTGGCCCACAATGAGGAGACCTACACCGTAAGGTCGTCGGCCATACTGCTGAGTATTGGTCTGAGCCTTGTCGGCAATTGAATGCACGGCCCTCGACACAGCGAGCGGCCGGTTGTAGACAAGTTTTGACGACATGCTTTGTTGTCGCAGGAAGTTCGAGAGAATACGTGCATCAGGAGCAAGGCCGGCAAGCGCAACGCCGAGATGGTTATCAATGCGAATGATTTTCTTTTGGTAAGAACCGAGTTCCTCTGTGTTTCTCTGTGGGGAGCGAAGGTTAGATTGAATCAAATGTGTCGGATCAAGCAAGTATGCGTACCTTTAACGCCACCAAAACGGCATGAGTCTTGGAAACGAGGCCAACAGCAGCTGAGCCCTGCTTAACGGCCTCCAAGGCGTATTCTACCTGGTAAAGACGGCCAGTGGGCGAGTATGTCACTGCATCATTATCATATGAATTTCGAAACTGATGCGGTTAGCAAGAGGGGGCCAAACAGAGGCGTGTTCGTACCATGATGAGATAAAAATGTTATATCGGCTAAGAAGAGTGAATTGCACAAGTCAATTGAGTTGAACCGTGTCTAGGAAAAAGGGAGAAGGGAGCGGGCTCAATCGAGGTGGTGATGGAGTGTTGGAGAATGTGGTCGGTGGTGGCGATGAAATTTGGAGGGAGAGCGCGGGGGCAAGGGTTGATCAACTTCTTGGGAGGAAGAGAAATATGGCAAAACAGCTAGAAACCACTTGGAGGCGAGCTATGTAAGAAGGCATTGCATAGGTCCGTTGATGAAGTTGAAGTATGTAGAGCTCTATGGAGGTTGAGAGGAGGTAGTTGGTTGAGTTGGGCAGATCTGACTTTTGGATCTTACGATGCGGTTGTACCACTGCACTGTGTGGAAGCCTTGAGCCAGCATGATGTTTGTTATTAGGGTTTGAGTTTGAGAAGCTTAATACATGCGATCTCTTGGGATTTCACATATTAGCACCAAAGATCATGATATTCTGAATCGAAGTCGCCGAGCGGCGCTTGCTGAGTCTGTTTGAGTTGTTGCGCTTCGCACACTCGCGATGTTTGGACGTCCGACGTTGTTCTGACAGCACTTGAGCTCTGCCTGACTCTGACGTTAGCGGCTTAATCAGAGCTGACCATGCGGTGCACACAAAAAATTGTTTTCATCTCCCGATGTCCGAGTCCTTTGTAGGGAACGAGCACGGCTGCGACCGAGTCTAGCCAAGCTTAATTTGATGTCAGATCAACGTAGGGACAAATCTACAAGCGTGGAAATGGTTCAGAGACGTTAGTGAGCGTCTGGATCTCTAGTAATATATAAAGACTACTCCATACCCAATATATTGTACCTTTCTCTATCCAACATCAACAATCAATAAACACCTACAAACAAACATCTTCAAACATCTACAACAATTGAACATCATGTCTCTCGATAAGAACGCAACCGAAGAGCAGCAGCTCAGACCTATCAGCAACCTTGTTGAATTTACCGACAGAACACTGGAGCACTCATTCAGATGGATCGGCCATCGCTGGTTTTCCAACTACGGCGAAATTTGGACCGACGATTTCGACGAGACTGTAGGCTCCAGCTTCCCCAGTCGCTTTTGGGGCAACCGGGAGAAGTCCAAGGAGAATGGTGAAAGATGGTGCCACCGCCACAGAGACTGGAAGAATGGACTCGCCACCAACAAACTTGGCGCAAACGCCCCAATTGTAGGTGGCATCTCTAAAGACGGCGCCAATTGGGAACTGGGAGGCGCTGGACCAGATGGGCGTCAAGAGGTGATTGCACTCGACAGAACCAAGCCAACCAACTTGTGGGCGTTCCCTGTCCCCACAACTAGCCAGCATGACAAGTGCAAGGAACTCGAGGGAAAAGAAGTTTGGACCCGTGAAGGTGTGTGGCGATGCCTCTTCCCTATGGACAAGCGTCAGGTAGACTACCAAGTCCAGAAGGGATCCCCTAGCAGCGGTGCATCGAGTGAGGATCGTAAGCTGTTTGGTGACTACACTGCTTATCTCGATTGGAAGTCTGCGATCCGCACTGCTATGCGCGAGCAGAAGGAGCGGGACCGTGTGCTAGCCCGCATCCAGCACGAACGTGAGCTGGAAGAGCGTCAGAACCGTGCTCGCCTGGAGAAGCAGAGATCGGAACAAGATCGACTGGAAAGTGAGCGGATCGCCCTTGAGCGAATTAACAGCATGCGAGTTGAGAAAGAGCGACTGGATCGCGAGCAAAGATTTCGTCGCGAACAGGAGCGATTTGAAGCAGATCGCCAGATTCAGGACGCTCGCTGGGACAATGACTCCTACAATCCTCGCCGGCCTGTCAAAGCTCAGTGGGAAGCTGCTCGTGGCGCGCCTTCTGCTGCGACTGATTTGGGAAAGGCTGTTGCTTCTAGTACGACCACTAACGAGACCATCACCAAGCAGGACGGAAGTCTCGAGACAAAGCAGACCATTAAGACGTGGTACAAGGACGGCACTTCGAGTGTGACAGAGCGAATCACATCAGCTCCTCAAGAACAGGATGGAAAGAAGAGTGGGTGGTTCTGGAAATAGATCAGTTGTGTAACAAAAATGTAAATAGTCTCCTCTCAATAAGCTAGTAATCAAATGGTTCGAAATATGCGATATCATCGGGGTATATTTGAAGGGGGTATTTCATCGATAACTAATCTAACAAGTGCTGTGATCTACTTGCCAGCGAGATCAACGCCCATTTCATCCATGACCTCTGCGATAGTCATGCCCCTTCCCTCTGCAATCTTGGCTATGAGTGCGGTAGCAATGTCTCGAACTTCATTGTAGTTTTTGAGTGTAGAGATGTGGTTTTTGACAATGTCTGCTGGATTGCTGCCACTTTGTTTGTTAGCGTGACGGATATCATATTTCGTGGAATTTCTACATACTTGAGGCCAGCCACAATCTCGTCGTATTCGTCTTGCATGTCTTGTAGCTGCTTCTTTTTGCTTTCAATGCGCTTTTCGATGGACTCGCCTCGCGATTTGCGGAAGCGCTCAGGCGAAGGCGCGAGATTGGTGCCGTGCTTTTGCATGGTTGGTGTTGTGAGGTGGATGAAAAACTATTGGATTTTTCACGACATTTCGTTTGGAATGTTTTGGCGTGTGCTATGTTTGCAAGGCACACAACGCCAACACCAAACAATTATTTGCACTATCATCGTATTAATTTTTGATTGTTACATGACATGGCCAATCTATTAATTGGTGCCTTGCAATGTTTTATCGCTAGTTATCTGCGCGCATAAGACAGTGGCCACTGGCAGTGCTGTTAGATTACTTCTAGATTACTTCGCTTGCTCTTCTTGACAAACGGTCGCATGGTCAAATGTTGTTTAGCGTTCTCTGCGGGGCGTCTCTACTGTTGCCATATCTAGAGCCCTTTTGCAAAAGCCTCCGCTTTGGATGTCTGAGCTCGGCCCATCTTCCTTCCATGAATAAAACGACTGCCTGCAATAAAAGCTTCTGAGCAGCACTGAACGAGCTTCAATGGCAGCACGCTAGACCTAATAACAGTACTGATTGATACACTTGCTGTAGCGTTTTACCCCTGGATGGATGTCACTGGTACGGCAACTCCAAATGTTCCTATCAACTGCTCAAGTGCTAGCAGTTGTCTAGTACTTTGAAAAAAGTGGTTAATAACTTCAAATATTGAACCTGAGGCTGAATGTGCAAGCGCATGAAGAAGCCTCTCATGTCTATGCACATGAGGCCATTTTAGCAACATTGGAACATTGAAACCGCATTCCGAATGGTGGATCGATTGAAGCACTCCTTGATCATCCATTGATGATCGATGATTGCGATGGACCTTATTAACCGATAGACACCCAACACTAGCATTAAAGCTTCATCTGCTTCGAGTGCCAACCTTGTGTCTCGTGATGTAGCTCAAAATTCGAATCCATGATTGACTTTGTGTGCATGCTCAGCTTTCAAAAGGTTGGCACTATCTGGGTTTTCAACGTTCTGGAGGAGACGTATCCCACCGACACCCCCTTAAACGGCTTGTTCATTCGCTTTGGAACGCTCAAGGCTTGAGGTGGGTCAGGCCTTGAACATTTGAAACCATCGGACCCCTAATACAGCCAACACTCTAATTTGGGCTAAAAACTTCATAAAACAGCATTCGAAGGCTGCCAATTCCAGTATGGAGCCGTGCCTAACGAGGCTATAAAGAGCAACGAGCATGTGCTCCGTTTCTTTTTCTGGTGGATAACATAAAACGGTACCTTCTTTTACCTTCTTTTAACGGGATTTACAATAATTTCAAGGATTTTCGTGACTCCAGCAAAGCGCAAAAGAATTATTGATATATGGAATCATTGATATCGCAAGTGCCCAAATGTGCAAAGAGTCGACTCCTATAACCAAAAATTAAAGCAGCAACCGTGCAGCATCAGTTGGCAAAGACTTCTATGCTCCTCTGGCGAACTCATTTCTATTTTCCAGCACATCTTTCTTCTTTTTCGCTTTTCGTCCTTAAATAAGTCAAAGCGTCTCGTTCAATGTTCGAATAAAATGTTCGATGCGGTGCCTGACGTCAATAATTCGAGCTAAAGGCAATGCGAGTTAACCAATTTCTAACCTTCCCTATCTGACAATCGGCATATGGCCAAGTTGGTTAACTGAATCAAATGGCCATGGTGATGCAATACGGACTAAATTCAGTTATATACACCCCTCTTTCTGCCATATGGGCTGTTTGGATTTTTTGAATTCAAAAAAGTTTCGCTTCATTCTAGAGTTTCCCGGGTTCGCTTGAATCACAGAAACCTTTGCAACAAAAGGGGACGTTGTTGATCTTGAAGTACCGCTTTAGGCTATAGACCTACCAGTACTGAATAGCCGATCTCAATTAAGCCAACAAGATGATGAACGGCATGTATGGGGTCCCCAGTAAGTAGAACACGGAAATTATTTCCTTCTCCATTTTTTTCCCCTTGTTAATCCTTCCTTTATTTGTTCCTTTATTCTCTTTTCTCCTTTATTTCTTACTCCACTTCACGAGCGTTCCTGAATGGTTCAAGAAACAAGATCTAATGATGATAGCTTTCGCCCCAATAGGCGCCCCGACTTCAGCACCCAAGAAATACGTCTCCAAGAGCACCATCATCGGGACACTCAATAAACGAATATCTTGCCTAAAGTATTTGAAGAACGCGTATGTTGTTGGCCTGATAAAAAAAGTACGCAACAATTCATGCTAATCCGGAGCCCAGACAAATAGGAAAAGAGCCATGGTTGGACACTGTGAGAATACCCCGGATCAAATGGAGTTCAATTTATTCTTCAGATTTGTAAGTAAACATCTCCCTGAAATGACATGCTAACACAGCGAAAAAAGCGTGCCATCATATTTTGCTCTGGGAATCAATTTAGGCACACTGGATCAAGCTGAACACGAGAGTATCCATGAATACCTCTTGGCTCTTCACGTCATGCTAAACTACTTCGAGGTCCACGACAAACGGCGACAAACAGAAGTAGCTGCTGCTGCCAAGAAAATCAAAAAGAAAAAGTCGGCTGAGGATACTCTGCATGCAAGTTCGCGGGCAATCTCACCAGTCTCGTCGTCCAGCTCAGGACACGCACCAACGCTAGGCCGGGACGCAGCGGAAGAGCATAATCACGGCCAACAACGGAGCCTCTCGCAGAAAGGTCGTAAACTATTTTTTGGCGGGCGATCAAAAAAGAAAGACGAATACAAAAAGATAGTACATAAACTGTCGTCGAATTTTGGAAGTTTCATGCCCTTCTCAAGCCATCACCATGAATATGACGAAACCGAATCCAATTCATCTGACGATTTCTTTCACAGCTTGTCGCCAGACACCAGTGTCGCAAGTCCAGAGCATACATCCACACCCTCTGACACGCGACACCAGCAAAAACTACGTAACAGGAGTAAGCGGTCAACCATGACATTCTTCACACTCAATTCCAACTCCAGCAGCAACAACTTGGGCCCTGCACCGCCCTACAAGCTAGCCAACCTTGCGCCGGAAAATCAGCACAACGTGGTCAATGGAACCGGCACCTACACAATGGGCAACAAGAAAATGTACTTTGGCAACAGCAAAGCAGACCACAGCAGCATCAACCAAAACCAGCTAACCGAGCCGGAGCTGTTGCCAGGGCTCATCAAATCATCGGGATCCAAAACTGTCATCGAGGGGTTGTTTCTGGTCAACGAAGGCGACTTGCCATTCATGCCAGACACCCTGGAGAGCATTATTACGCTGCTAGACACGCTGACAGAAATCTACCGCAACATACGCGGCATGGTCAACGCGCAGACGTTGACGCAGTCCGACTTGTCGCGCGTCGACATTACGGTTCTCGCAGTCGATGAAATAGTGATGCGCACCATATTCAGTAAGGAGCTACTGGCTTTGGACGCTGAGTACGTGAAGCGCAGCACGACAACATCGATCAGCTTGTCTAGAGACCTAATCCAGCGCGATATTCTGCGAATCAGCTCACAACAGCCGAACGCCAATTACCGTGCGTCAATGGTATTTTCGGCGAAATCGCCGTTGACTTCGACGTACAATGAGGGCATTGTAGAAGAGCCTGCGAATAATGACGCTGCGACGGTGCAGTACACGAGAATGGTGGCGTCGTAGCAGACGCATCACTGTGATGAGATCATGACATGACTTGCAATGCCATTACGCTGATGTTAATTTTGTTGATTTTTCTTGTTTTTAATTTTTCTACGGTCTTGAATGTTCTAATACTATAATTCACACTAATCTTTGTTTTTTGATTTTTTAATATTAGCCGTGCGGGCATGAAAAAATACGGGAGGCCGAAAACTTTGGCTCCGATGCCACCACAATATGGCGCTTCCACCGTCGCAGCTCAATCCGCTCGCAACTGCCGCGCAATACTACGCATACACTCAGTGCCTTCCCGAAGACGACGACACAGCCCATGCACCCGCCGTTCTTCTCAGCGCGGTGCTGCACCAGACAGGCGCCATACTGGACTTGGATCAGGCCGTGACCTCAACCGCGATCGTGCTGTTCCACCGGTACTTGGTTCTGAACCCGACTGCCACTGCGCGTAGCGGCCGGCACCGCGCAACGGCGGCCGCGGCAGCGCTGTTCACGGCGGTCAAAAAAGAGCCGCGGTACACGAACCTCGCGCTCCGGCCAGTGGAGCTATTGGCAGTGTTCAACCATGTGTTTTCCCACCCCGAGCTGCTCTTCCACGGGCAGCAGGATACCAGTAGCAGCATCAACAACAGCAGCGGCGGCACCGCCACAGAAGACTTCACCAGCGGCGTGACTCTGCCAGAGCTGTACGAGGCCGAGATGGAACTTGTGGCCGCCATGTCGTTCACGACGCACGTGGTGCTCGCCTACAGCCTTGCGCTGAGCTACATCCAGGTGCTCGGGCTCAACGCCCGCCCGCCGACGGACGCGAGCTTTGCGCAGGAGACCTACGCGCTTCTGACCACGGCGCTGATTGCCGCCGCGCCGGCGCTATATACCGTGCACCAGCCCAACACGATCGCGGCCACGGCCATATACCTGGTGGCGGCGGGCCGCAAGCAGCCCATGGTGGAGGATATGGAATGGTGGCGGGTCCTGGATGTGGAGAACGAGGACTTTGGGCACTGCTTGGCTATGGTATGTGACGCGCTGGACAAGTTAGAAACGCTAAAAAAGCGGCCGCTGAGTGACATTAAAGAGCTGTTACGGTAAAACCCAAAGGGTAGCGCACTTTCAACACCATTGCAATGAAATAAATCCAAGATTTTACAAACTGGCTGTGAATTAGTTACAAAATGATGATAACAACAATACTAATAATAATAAAAAAAGAGGAAACATATACAAGTATCCATAAATAGCGCGTACTCCTAAAGATCAAGAGCCTTCTTGACCCGTTCGAGTCGTAGCTCCGTGAGCCTGACGGCCTCCTCCAGGTTTTGCTCGTAGTAGTCGCTGCGCTTGAACTGGCCGTTCTTGACAAACGCGCTGTCCATGCGTCCCTGGCCCGATCGCGCATCGATCCACCGCCAGATGTTGTATTCCTCTTCCATGCGCATCACGTCCAGCTTTTCCTTGGTCAGACTGCTCGTGCGCGAATAGAAGTCGCCATTGTTGTGAGATGACATGTCGCTGTTGCCCCTGGACATCGCTTGGAAGGTCCAGATCAGTAGTAGCAGGATCATGATAAAGACCCAGGCGGGTATAGGCACCATGCTGAATGGCTCTTTACGCAGCAGCTCGGTGATGCGGCGGACGACTGGTTCTTCCTCGGCGGGAATCGATGGCGGAGGCGTCTTCTTCTTCTTCTTTGTTCCGTTGGAAATGCTCTTTCTGGTCTTTTTGACAACTTTGACCGTGCTACCAGTGCCAGCGACTGCAGTTTTACCTGACTTCTTGACAGAAGCGTTCAATTCATGGATAAGGTTTTTGGCAAAACTCAGTTGGCCGTCCTGAGTTCCCTTCTCAATGGGACCCTTGAACCACGACTTGCCTGTCCAGTCAATCAAATAAGTCAACAGCACCCGCGTTGTGTTGTTCTCGCCCCAAAAGATAGTGTACCGAGTCTTTGTGGTGAACACACCACCACTTGGCACGTCCGGTGTCTGTGTGCTTGTCACCACTGTAATACTCTTCTCCAGGTCCCACGCCTCAATAGTGTCTGTACAAATACATCGGGTTTGCTTGGGACCGACTGCTCCGGCTAATGGCTTGACGTATTCGTAATTGCGCTTATGACCATTTGAAAGACCACCCTCAAAACCTGACATGTTTTTGAGATCAACATTCTTCTCTTTATCGGTGATAAACGTGGTGATCCACTTGACATTATCTCCAAACAACAGGTTACAGACAACGCCGAGAGGCGCAGACACAGTTTCGGAGATGAGAAGTTTCTCGCCCGCTCCTTCGTAGTCGTAATGGGGGTCGGACGGAGCGTGAGTTTCAGGCCCTAGATTGGGGACAGGCCAAGACACTTCCTTTTCTGTTGTTACCTCCGAAACTGTGGTGTCTGCAGGCTTTTCCTCTGGAGTAGTTGTTTCTGATTGCTGAGGTTTTGCTTGTCTTGCACTCTCGCCAAACTCTTCGTCGGTAGACAAGCCGTCTGAAGTGTCAATGTCGCTCATATCTTCGGCGCTTTCATCATACTCCTCGAACTCAGACGCACTGCCACTCTGCGGGTCTGACGATTCTTCAGTCTCCACATCTGATACCCCAAACCCGAACTTCTCATTGTCACTTTGGTCTGACACTTCCATGCGCGCATTCGTCTGCCTCCAGATACTCATCAAAAGCCCAAATACAGAGTCTCTGTTGATGAAACTCGCAAAACTATGTCGAGCATGCAAGGTTTGTACGACGATACCATTCGGAAACAATCCCGCTGTTGTCTTTTTCTCCAATCCCACAATTTCATCAAAGCTAATGACTACACTTGTGACCCATCCAAGAATATTCGAGTTGAAGCAGATGTTGCTCTCGCTTACATACATGCGGCCTTGAATAAGGATTTCTCGGCTCAGTGCGCAACTAAAGTCGTCGTATAAAAGGTCATTTGGCGGAATCGACCGAAAGAGCTTGTGGAATTCCTGGTTGCGCTTCTTGTTGGCGTAGGCAAACCCTGCCAGATGCTTGCTCTTTTCCTCTCCGCGAGCCCGGGGCCTATCAGAGTCGTCACTGTCTACTGCTGCAATAAAAGGAACTGGAGATGCCGGGTCAGCATCGGCGTTGGCATGTACTTGATCGTCTGTGAAGCTATTGCGAGGCCGAGATTTGTAGAAGGAATTGACCGAGTGCGACCGGTTGGGCTTTGTTGAGCTTTTGTCTGTACTCCTGCGACCAATAAGGGAATGTCTCGAGCGGCCAACACGCTTTGGAGTCGATACTTCAAAGGATTGGCGCCTAGGATCTTGAACTTCAGATGACGGTAAAGAATTGCGAGGAGTGTCAAGAACTTTTAAACTACCATTGCGGGAAAGACTGACGGAGCCGAGTTGCTGGTCATGCATTTGCGAGGTATTGTCAGGATCAACGGAATTGTTAAAACCATTGGTATTTGAATAAGGGCTGTTTGCTGACATTGATGCCGCCTGCATTGGGTTTTCTCGCGGGGTGAGACCCAAACTTTCGAGGGAGAGCTCGCCCTTTCCGAGCGTCGAAATAGCGGACCTTATCGGCTCAATTTTCACATCCGATACTTTTTGAATGCTTTCTCCATCTTCGTCATTGATTTGGTCGACGCTAAGGGTTGAAAGTGGGTCATGGAATGGTTGGGCAGCTTCATTGATGAACCCGAAAAAGGCGCCATCGCTTGCGCTGCGCTTATGTTCATTTCCGGTTCCCACGCCACCACGCAAGACCGTCTGAGCAGCAGAAAGCACAGAGCTCAGGAAGTTGCCTTGTGCGGGTGCTTCATTTGCAGAGTTTGAGTCTTCGCGCAGGCTTTGTCTTGATGAGCTCCCTGAATGCCGCAGCTTGCCCAAAATGTGTCCGGGCGTGCGAGAGGTGGACTCGGGCTCACGGTCGCCATTGACAACAGCATCGATAGAGGGGTCGCCTTGGTGAGACTTGATCTTGGAAAGCCGAGTGAATTGAACATCGCGGGCACTTTCAGGGCTTAGAGAACTGTTGAAATGGTCTTTGGAATGCAGGGATTCAACGGGTGGGGCAGTTGTGATGATAGTAGGGACTGTAGCAGGAGAGGCCGAGAGTCTACCGGGTCTTTGCTTGTAAGAGGGTGACTCAATCGGCGGATAGGACTGTCTTCTATCTTCGGAGCTCATTGTTTGATGGAACATGGGAAGGTTGCAAGGCAGGGAAGTTAAATTTTGGGAGCACACCCGTTGGAAAACAAAGATACTGAACTCTGCTCACTGACACGCATCCACCCAGTACTAAGGCTTCTTGGTTTAAAAAAAATTCCTCACATGTAGGAAATGAGTGATTGAAAGAGAAACGCGTATTTACCAGTCAAATTACATGGCATTGAGAAAATAAGAAGACAGTACACAGTAGAATCGAGAAAAAGTACATGAAGGGGGAGAAAAAATATAAAAATGTCAAATCAGACAACCTCAGTAAGCAACATACACTTATCGGTCCTCTGCCCACTGGTTTTCACGACGGATTTGGTCTTCCTCTTCGGGCGTGAAATCATTTTGGATATTGAATGTACGACGAATCTCCTCAGGAGTCTTGCCCTTGACCATGTTGGCAACGGTCTTGCATCCAATGTCGAGAAGAGGTCGAATGTCGAGGTAGTTTGCAGCAAGAATAATTTCAAAGAGCATTTCCTGGTCCACGGAGAGGAACTTTTGATCCCATTCAGAGATGTCAGTGGTGCGCTTGATGCGGTCGGACTCGTCTTCAGTCACTGCGGCCACGTCGTCCTTGTGGTATTCGCAGTACTCTAGGACCTTCTTCAGCACGTTGGAGGTAGCCTGGAATGAGGAGTTAGCAGAGGAAGAGAGAGAGCAGTAGATGGAAAGAGTGTGTGTCACCTACGTTAGGAAGGGGGATTTCTGCAGCGTCGTCACCGCCAATGTCTAAATTATGGTGAGTTAGTGGCAAGATGGGTGTGTTCGGGATGCTGAAACATACCTTCCATCATGTTCTTGATGAGGACAGATTTGGAGGCAACCTTAGCGTCTGCGCAGAATGTTAGCAATGTGTAAGAAGTGTAGTGCGAAGTATGAGAAATGAAATTGACAAAGATGGGGGTTCCAATTCTGAGAGGTAATAACGTTGAGGGAGAGGCTTGAGGGATCACGTACCGACTTGAAAGGCATGGCCATCGGAAGAAACAAGGGAGACCATTGTGAATTAAAGTTTTGAGTGAGTGTAGAGGAAAAGCGTAGTGGTTGAGTAAGTGAACAACTGATGGACGAGTTGTATTGCAGCGGAGAGATGTGAATGTGTTGGTGGTGGTGGTGGACGTTGATGGAATGGGAAAGTTGGAGGGAGAAGATGGAAATGAGTGGAAGTGCTGTGGGAGGAGCTGGGCAAGGACATTTTTATATTGCGAGTCTGAACCCACAACATTTTGCTGCGGCGGTGGTGCCTCTGCGAAAGGAGAAGGTCCAGCAAGGGAAACATGAGGAGCCCTTTGGGCCCCCAGTGCTTGTGTTTTAGCATCGACCAGCATTGTGCCAGCGTTCAATTGATGCCAGCGTGTGTGTATAGTTGTATTCTACTAGCTGCTACGCCGTGGTAAATAACGCCATAACGAGAAAAGGGACATGGATATTCAAGCTGATCCTAGAAAAACGCCAACGCCAGCCACACCGTAACAACGATCAAGTACTGGCGTTCATGAAACAAAAGTAGTCAAGGCTAGGCGTGCAGAGCCATAGCATCCATTGCGTTCACTGCCATACGCAGCAGCAGGGATTCTTGTGTGGACCTGAAGCACAAAGGGGATATCGTCAAACAGCCAAATAGCAGCACAAGGCCTAAGTTCCAGGTTCCAAGTCTGGGTAACTCTTACTATGGGTCATGTGACTAACGTGCCCAGACTTGGCGTGGCGCAGAGCTTGCGCTCAGGGTCACGGGGTCAGGGTCACAAAGTGCACACACTACACGCCCATCGCCCATAGCGGCAGGTCGGAAGGAAGAAAAGGCGGTCGGTGGTTCGAGAGCAAGCTTAGCATCAATTGAGTATGACGAGACATGAAGAGCTTAAAATCTACTGTACCACGGCCATTGCAAGGAGCCTCCGATTTGGGTAATGCCAAGTACAAATCTCAGTGAAACCAAGCCTACCAAGTCCTGGAAATGGCATTTAGTCGTGCCACCAATCTGTAAAATCTCGGCATGCCCCGAGGACACGCACTGGCTCACAAGAAACTTGATATCATACTATGGCTCGAGCTCTCACTTGGCTATTACCAACTATTACCAACCGAGCAACATTGATGTTCGAGACTCAAGGGTCCTGGGTCTATATAAGACTAGACATCTCCTCTAGCCTATGGCTCCTCCATCTCTCTATACTCATTTCCAAATAACTACAACTCTTCCTCACAATCAGAATTTAACACCAATCACTCGTGATAACATGAAATACACACTCAACATTGTTCCCATACACCAGCCACGGCGGCCATCCAGACTAAGCAGCTTTGTGGCAGGAATGCCATTTATTTCCAAAAAACGACGCAAATCCCAGTCTTCCACAACGTCTTCTCTTGACTCACTAGTGCCTAGAAGTTCGACAGATGAACTCAAAGTCACTAGGAGCATCAGCAACAAGAATATTCCATGTCTCACCGTCTGGGTACCGGAAAACATGCCTGCCTACGACGTGAAGAATGTGATCATGGAAATAAGCACATTTGCTCCCTTATTCTTGGGTCTTAAAACCAATTGATAAAACCCAATTGCTTTGTCTAGAATACAGCTCTTGTTGTTAACGACCTTAACTTTACTCGAAATGTGTTTATTGTTTGCGTATATCGCATTGTAACCACATTTTCCTTACGCCCTCACTCGGCATCTCTGATGCGCTTTTATGAATTTTATAGATAGACTTTGTTTAATAATAATCTTAGCATGATTTCTTATTCGCAAAACATAGAGATGCCATTCGACATTCTCACTACTTTCTTCACTTTGCCACACACACATACCAATCACCTTGTTTTGCTGTTATTTGTGTGTATGTTTAATTCCTTTGAATGGCAATGTGGTCACACTGTTGTACAGGACATAACTTTAAAAGAACGGAGCTGTGCATTTAGGCAACCTTAAGTGGCAGATAAAGAAACTTCAACTGTTTGTTTTATACAGTTTGCTATGAAATAGAATTATAAAAACAATGAAAAGAGAAACCCATAAAAACCCATTCTTTCTGTGCTGATGAATTTGAAGTATCGTGATTTGACAACTGACTCACGGTTAAGTTTTTGGCCAATCAAAATTTGTGTCACACCAATTCAAATGGTTTGAAGTACACCTGAAACTTTGTATGCAAAAAAATGCTAAGAATGTTCAAGACAGCGAAATAAAAGCTTGAATTTGTGTATTTGATTATTAAACTAAGACAAAAGCTTTTGAAAAACTTATCCTGCCCTTCCATTCATGATTTCAGGTATTTGCAAAGACCTCACACTAAATAGGTTTAAAACATTGGTATAGCAACTTCTCGAAGCAAGTCACTAACAAATTTTGGCCTCTCTCATGCTCATAACCCAGGACAACAAGAGTGTTTTAATTTACCAAGGAGCTTAGCAAATATCACTGATTGCTACTGGGAATTCTTTCTGAAGTCTCAACTTAGAGAGCAACGCCCTACGAACAATATCTTCGCCAACCAGTAAACGATGGTCTCTTCCAACCAAACCCAAAGAGGCACCAGAATTTTCAAACATTCATGCGGAATTGTACAATTAACACTAATGTTCTCTCGGTGGTTTCTGAGTTCGGATCGCACAACTGCAAAAAGTTGTGAACTATGCAAAAATATGAGCGTAGCTATGATAAATGCAAATAAAGAAAGATGTCGTATTGATCGCCTCACACTGTCATCAATAATCTAGGCCCTAGCTCTGAAATCTAGCCAACTCAAGAGTGTCCGTTTTGTTTCCCAGTTGATCAACACAAACATCCATAAACAACAACAAAAAACTCAGTACAAGTCTAGCCAAGTATGTATTCAAATAATAATAGTAATTCAAAGCAGAGCCCAAATGATTGTCTTAGTTTGAGTATCAGTAATCTGAAGGCCTGGACTTCCTTACACTTTCAAAATAGGCAGAATAATCCAAGTTTTTCGGTTGTTTGTCGAGTGCCAACGGAGTCTCACTGCCAATCGGAGGATGCCTGTCTTACCACAAATTTGAAATCAGTTATAATCTGCACTTATTGTAAAACTCTATAGTTGTGGCAATTGCAAGATGCAAGTCTTGCCCATTCAACACAAATCGCTAGATCACGAGCACATGCAAGTCTTAGCAACATGCGGCTACGAATTATCAGCTGGCTGGGTCAAAGATGTGCGGACCTGTATGCTGCACTTGTATCAGTTATCTGTGATATAAGGTATTTGTGCTTTAAAGGGTCTGTGCTTTAAGGTGTCTTTGTTTTAAAGGGTCTATGCTTTAAGGTGTCTGTGCCTTAAAGACCTTTCGCTTTAAAGAATCTCTGCTTTAAAGGGTCACTGCGTTAAAGAGTACGTGTTCTAAGGCATTCATACTCTAAGTTAGAAGAAACAATAATAGTAACCTCTATGTCTATTGAAGCAATCGCCTAGCTGTACTCTTAAAGAGCCAGCAGCGGTAGTACTCTTGTGCCGCAAGTAAGTAGGAGAAATGCTGGACATTCCTCTATCTTTTCACAGGCTTCAGGTGCAGAAGCTGATGCAAATTTAATCTGCTTGCTCCACCACCAAGTGTATATACAATTTTGGTTTACAGCGTTCGTATATCTCTTTACATTGTGTACATTCATAATATTCAGTCGGTGCTAGTTCGTTATATATCTTGCTTCTTTCAAAATTATTTACTTTGCGAGCCCTTCTTTTTTTTTTTTTTTTTTGGTCTTTTTTATATCTTTGTTGTGTATTCATGGCTCATGAAGGACATAAAATTGCCAAGATCGCATCTTCTATTTGAGGAAGTCGGCTCATGCTTATAGCCCTCGCGATAGACACGTACGTGCTTTAGTCTTGGTCCAGCTTGCGCCAGTCAAAGTTCGAGTATACGACTGCGGAAAAGGCATCCAGGTCGTTTACTTGTGTCATGGCCGTGACGTACTCATTTGGTTCAAATGGCGTGCCCTGGCCGATCTGGGGTGCCTGCCGTGTGATGTTGGCGAGAATGGAGGCTAGCTTGACACGAGGAAGAAACAAGACATCCTCAGCGGCTGGCGATGTTGGGTTGCCGCTTGGGGATACGAGATTTGTGCTGCTGGGTCTAGGGCTAGTGACAAAGCCAGCACCGGGGTCACTTTGGGGATACATGGTGCTGATCTTGTTGACCGCCACAGCGAGGCCGGTGTGCACAAGACGTTTGATTACTTCGCTGGCGTTAGGCGATTCAATGAAATCGGCGGTCTCATCGAGTAGGTCGCGCAGAGGCGACCCCTTCGCCAGTACTTCGTCGGGAGTATCGCCTGAGTCAGCATATATTGTCTGAGCAAGAAGGTATGATTCAAGCTCAGGAGGAGGGAGGAGGATGGTTAGGAAATTCTGTGATTCCTTGGAGGATTCAGGAAAGTCAATAAGATACTGGACCTGACCAATAAGCTCAGAAAGTTCGGCAAGGGAGAGATCTGCACGGGGATTGATGGTGTCAAACACTTTGACAACTGCTACTTCAACTTGTTCCGAGAGAGATTCCCAGCCCTTATTGAGGAGCCACCAGCTGAAAGTCAAGTACATACGGTTGATCTGAGCCTCTTCCTCTTCTTCTTCCGTGTTGTTGACATGCTCCGGGAGGTATCCTGAACTATCCTCCATAGTGATTTCACCATTATTGCTGTCCTGATGGCCAGCGAGCTGAACAACAGATGCAACGTAGTTCTTGCGACCAAGGATGTTGAGTTGAAGGCGAGTGAAAAAGACGAGCAGTGCAGAGGAGTAGACAAGAGTAAAGAGGCGGGTGAGCGACTGAATCTTCAGATCTTGCCAAAGTTGTGTTTTAGATTTCTTGGGCTTCACATTGACTTCAAGGGTAGAAGACTCTGTGCCTCTGATGCTGATGCCGGACTCTGTAAGCTCATCTCCTCCTCCATTCTCTCCACTGGTAGCTTCCGTTGGTCCTGTCAGATTTGAAATATCGCTGACACCAGCATCAGATAAAGGGCCTCGCACTACGCGCTCTGTTCGTTTAGCCTGTAATTCTTTAGTAATATTTTCGACCTGATATTTTTCCAACACATCCTGGCTGAGCCCTGGAAGAAGGGCCATGATTGTAAACGTTGCATCCTGTTGGTTCTGTTCAAACCGCCGCCTTAGGTTTTCTTTGGCGGCGCGCTCTGTGGCTAGGCGGTCTTGCAGTTCAAAGAATTTGGTTTTGAGATAGTCGACCGCAAGGTATCCGGAGGCCACGACGCCAGCAGCAACGATGAACTTGCGCTTATGACGATTGAGAAACCCCGAGATTGCTGAGATCATTGTAGGCTGGGGGAAAGAAGGGGAAGTCTGGTCGATGGCGAGAAGGAAGCAAGTAGTTGAGAGCTTGGAGCAGGCACGTCCAGCCGCGAAAATCCAGCCGAGGCTTGAATCTATGTCACGTGACATAATTGATCCGCACGCGGTTGAAAATGCGTTAGCGGGGAAGTTTTTCCCATAGTGGCGGGCGCATCACTGAGGAAAACTTTGAACTCTGAGAAAGATATCAGTTATCAGATAGAAGACCGTGCGTGTATGTGTGTGTATTCACGATAGCCATATATTCAAAAGCCATCGTGTTCAAATTGCTACATCTCGATATAATTTATTCACAATTCATCAGTGTCTTTGGCCTCGCTCTAGTTAAGAAGCCCTTGCAGCACCGGAAAGTGCCGAGCCCCGATATAAACCACAAGCACCTCAACGTAGCCCCAGAGGAGCCCAAGGATTCTCTCAAAAAAGCTGTGGAAATCATAAACGTTGGTCATGAACAGCATCCACCAGAAGATGAGCAGAATTACGCCAGTGACCTTGGCGACGGGGCTCAATCGCTTGTCAGTGTTTGTTTGGCGGCTGTTGAGAGCTGGCAGCATGATTTCATACCACAGGTACAGTGAGCCATGGCAGATGATAAACATGTGGCCACTAGGATCAATGCCTCCATTCCAAGAGTGGCCAAGTCGCTTGCACTGGTAGCTGTTTACACTAGCGAGCTGAGCGGCAAGAGCAGTCAGATCTCCAGAAGCCGCAGAAAAAGTCTGGCTGGGCGCACATCCGCCCCCAGTGATGCGGAAGACACGGTCCATGAGTGGATTTCCAAAGAACCACTGACTGAAGACGAACCACCACATGGTGGCGGCGATGTATCGGAAGGCAAAGCCACGAACTGATGAAACACTGGATCTGCCAGTCGTACTTTCGCGGTAGAGTTGAAAACCCTGCAGGCCTGCCAGTAGAGAAACCCAGGCCCATGCTTGCTTGATGACGAAGATGTTGAAAATGTTGCGCTTGCTTGAAAAATATGATGGAGTGACGGTGCCCACAGACTGGAAAAGCTGGCCCAGCAGACAGGTGGCGGGATATATACTCAGAATCAGAACATCCTCTAAGGTGAGACTGTATTGAGCGAGCAATGTCGAAAAGTATGGCTTATTGCGAGCAGCAGGCTTTGTTCTGACATTGCTTGAAGATGCAGATGGAGGCGGATGCGATGCAGACTGTGTGACGGGATCTATTAAGGGCATTGTTTTATCGTTCAGTCTCTGATTTCATGGATCTCTGGTGTCTTGATTGAAGTCAGTGAAGCGGTGAGAGAAAATGTCGCGTGTTGGTTGAAAGGCAGATGGCAAATTGCGAGCCCAAGAGGTGTCGTTGCACTCGAAACGGTTGGGACGAAGAGACAACAGAGGCGAACATTGTTGTTACCACCGGCGCAACGAGGAAAACCAATTTTCCGATCCAAACCCACCGCCCAACAAGAGTCCGCACAGCATCAACAATGAACGGCCCACAGATCCCACAGCCACAGCCAGACGAGGAAGGCGAGATCATACCTCCTACCCGCTGGGAGGTCGAGCTGGAGGTAGGGTGTCCCTGGTATTGCGGCAATGGTGTGTTTTGCTAATCTACTCGTAGTTCGTGCAGTCGCTCTCCAACCCCCAGTACCTCAACTTTCTGGCACAGAACAAGTATCTGGAAAACCAGGAGTTCCTCAACTACCTGAACTACCTGGAATACTGGCGTAAGCCCGAGAATGCCAAGTATCTAATGTAAGTTAACCTTCACTAGTTGCTCGTGCACAGCTTGACACGCTAACTCTCGTCGTTCAGCTACCCAAACTGTCTACACATCCTAACGCTGTTGAAAGAAAAGCGGTTCCGCGAGGAAATCACGCGTCTTGATGTCGCGAAGCTATTCATGGATGACTTTTACTTACGGTGGCTTCATGCAACGAACCCTCCACCGCCAGCCCAGGGAGAGGTTGAGGGACAGACACAGGAGCTGAGCCAGCCAGCAGAAGTCAAATAGCTGGAAATGATGGGCCATAGAGAAGGGCCATGGTGGAAGGCCTTAGAGATGGATCTAATGATTCGTTAGTGACGCAAGATGTCTTATTTATTACAATTTCATGTATAACTGTGAATGAAATCCGCAGACGTCAACCAAGGCCCCAGTGAGACCGGGATCGAGCCGACAGTAGACGCTTCCTCTTCCTCAAATGCTACTTCTCCCACGCTTTCAGTGCGATTATTGCCTGCGACGGCCCTGGAGAGCGGATGGCCCGTCGCAGGGCTGGGGCAGGGTAAAACTTTCAAGTGGTCTCACTTTCTTCCCCATACCTCGGCAAGTACAGCCGCACTATCTCGGCAGCAGTAAATTGTGAACGTCGGCGCAGAGTCGAAAACGTTAAAATGAAGGCCTTCGCCATTCGAACCGAAAACAAAACCTCTGCACCTACCAGCAACTCAAATGTTTGGCTACACGGAAAGGGACGTCTATATTCCGTTCAGAAATCCCACTGTCTTCGAGAACGAGACGGGCACCGGGCAGCCCGGGATCGCGGCCACCCTGGTCACCCCCACAGCGGAAAGCGTCAATGATGCTGCAGGAGCCCTGCCAAAAAACCGCCAGAGCAGAGTAGTCGTTTTCTGCCATGGCCTGGGCGGATACCGCAACTACCTTTACCAGAAGGTTCTCTCCCGCCAGCTGGCACAAGAAAATGGCTTGTATTCTCTGAGGTTTGATTTTAGAGGCTATGGCTACTCTCAGGACGTCGATTCTCCAAATGGCCAGACGAGATACAGCGAGTTTGCCGATATCCAGGTGGTGATGAAATACGCTATGCAGACACTTGAGCTTTTTCCGTGTGCTGTTATAGCCCATTCAAGAGCAGGCGCTGCGATGTTCGACTGGGTCATGCTGCAACAGTACAGACCCGACGGAATCTATGTACCCAACTTGATCAACTGCGCAGGAAGATTCCATGCTGAGTCTAATGTCTTGGAAAGCTACAAGAGGCGGCCAGATTGGCTAAAGCGGGCACCCCTCTCACACCCGAGGCGCAGACACGGAAAAGAAGTTCAAGTTGTTCGGCCAATCCATGAGGTCATTTCCATGTCAGGCTATGATTTGGATCAAGTCAAGTACTTACGGCCGGACACGCACGTCTTGACTATTCAAGGAGATGACGACTTTATTGTGCCAATGGAAGATGCAAAAGCTTACGACTACCTCTTGAATCAAGTCCCTGGGCGGCATACCTTCAAGATCCTGGAAGGCGCCAACCATAACTTTTTCCTCAAAGACCAAAACTCGCCCCTATACCTAACACCTGAAGACGGACGCCCTGCCAATGCAATCCAGTACATGTGTAATGTGATGACCGAGTACCTATCTGTACCTGCTGAAAATGCGCGGTTTGCAAAGCGGCACGAACTAATGCCAGTCACCAAGGTCCCTCGGTGGAAGAAGATTGACGGTGTCATCAACTTCCGCGACTATGGCGGATATCCTAGTGCCCTGCGCAGCAAATCCACAGGTAGAGGACTGTGGGTGCGCCCCAACATCCTTTTCCGCTCTGGTAATTTGGACTGGTGTGGTCCTGAGTCCACAAAGAAGGTTGCTGATCTAGGAATTAAACAGATTTACGATCTCCGGTCTATAACTGAAGTGGTGCCCAACAAAGTAACGCCAGATGGATTTGTGCACGTTGCTGGCGCTGAGACCACTCACAATCCGCTTTTTGGCGAAGAGGCGTACTCCCCAGAAGCCCTAGTGAAACGTGCAGAAGAGCAATCCAACCTGGAGCAGATATATATTTCAATTCTCTACGAGCACTCTCAAAACTACCTGAGAATGTTTCATTGGTTACGTGACAACGAGGGTGACGGCATGCTGGTTCACTGCACTGCCGGTAAAGACCGGACGGGCATGTTTAGCGCTCTGGTTCTCCTTTTGCTTGGTGTCAATGAGACCACTGTTGCCCACGAGTACGAACTCAGCACAATTGGGTACGCGCCCGACCGCGAAAAGATCATCAACGCCGTCAAGTCGGGCAAAATCAGACCCTTGAATCCCCATCATGCCAACATGCCAGTAGAGGCCTGGCAGAGCATGCTTGCGTCGCCCTTTGAAGTCGCCATTGAAGTTATTCGCATCCTCAACAAGAGGAGCGGCGGCGTTGTGCCTTTTCTGATTCAGCAGGTAGGCCTGACCCATGGCGACATTGACACAATCCGCAGTAACCTTCTTTACGACGGTGAGCCCGTCAAAGTGTCCCGGGCGACATATGGCGCCGAGCCGTCTCATTTCGCCCCGGCGTCTCGTTTGTAGGTTGTATCGTTACTCAGTGTATAGAAATGAAGCATATTTGTCATCCACATGGAATGCTGAGTAACACGCGCGTCACGTAATTTTTATTTTTTTTATTTTTTTGAATTTTTCTGAATTTTTTCGAAAATCAACAAACAAAATCCGCGTTGCGCCCCTTTTCGCTTGCCCTCAAAGTTGGCGTCTCAAGTTGTTTGTTTATTTTCGTTTTTTTTTTATTTTTTTTATTTTTCCTGATCACCTCCACCACCAACAACCGTCACTCATCATCATTGAAGGCTTTTTCTCTTCATAAGTTTTTTTGACTTTGTTAATACCCTTCACTGATAATATAACACCCCCCAACACACTATGCGTGAAATTGTATCCATTCAGTGTGGTCAAGCAGGTATGTAGCCATTTCATTTTAGATGCTCCTCTCTCGCACGTTTTGCTAACAAAGTTTTCTAGGGTATGTAATAACCTTCACCAACTACGTCGTCATGGATTAGGACTAACCGTTATGTAGAAACCAGGTTTCGACTGCATTCTGGAATACCATCATTGAGGAGCATGGTCTGGACCAAGATGGACATCTGAACGCAGACGCTGGCGAGGCATCAGACCGAATTGATGTCTTTTTCAATGAGGCCAGTAACAAGAAATACGTGCCTCGCGCCGTGGCTGTCGATTTGGAGCCTGCTACACTTGATAGCATTCGCTCTGGTCCTCTTGGCCACATTTACCGTCCCGACAACCTTATCTCTGGTGAATCAGGTGCAGGCAACAATTGGGCCAAGGGATTCTATACCGAAGGTGCTGAGCTCATGGAGCAGGTCATGGATATTATCCGTAGAGAGGCAGAACAGTCAGAGTCTTTGCAGGGATTCCAGCTTGCCCATTCTCTTGGTGGTGGTACCGGTTCTGGTCTGGGAACTTTGCTGCTGACTAGAATTAGAGAGGAATATCCCGACAGAATGCTTTCGACTTACTCCGTACTCCCCTCGCCAAAGGTTTCTGATACCGTCACTGAACCGTACAATGCTGTGCTTTCGTTCCATCAACTTATTGACAACGCCGATGCTACTTACTGCTTGGATAACGAGGCACTGTATGACATTTGTGAAAAGACTCTCAAGATCAACAGGCCCTCGCACCAGGACCTCAACAACCTGATTGCTCTCGTCATGTCTGGCGTCACGACTTGTCTCCGATACCCCGGTCAGCTCAATGGTGACCTGCGTAAGCTTGCCGTCAACCTTGTTCCGTTCCCTCGTCTACACTTTTTCACTGTCGGTTTCGCGCCCCTCTTTGCCCAAAACTCGAGAGCTTTCCACAACCTGACTGTGCCCGAGTTGACTCAACAGCTTTTCTCGCCAACCAACATCATGGCCGCTTGCAACCCGTACCATGGACGCTACTTGACCATTTCGACCATCTTCCGAGGCAAGGTTGCAATGAAGGAGGTTGAAGACGCTATTGCGAATGCGCGCACCAAGTACTCACCCTACTTTGTGGAGTGGATCCCCAACAACGTGCAAACGTCAGTGTGCAATGTCCCACCCAAGGGACTGACGACGTCGGCGACCTTCATTGCCAATAGCACCGCCGTACAAGAGCTGTTCACACGTACGTCCAACCAGTTTAACGTCATGTTCAAGCGCAAGGCGTTCTTACACTGGTACACAAGCGAAGGTATGGAGGACGTTGAGTTCAGCGAGGCCCAGAGCGATCTGCAAGATCTGATTCTGGAGTACCAGCAGTACCAGAACGCGACGGCGGACGACGACATGGACGACGAGTACATGGAAGAGGACATGAACGGCGGCGTCGCCTACGACGAGGACCTGGCTGAAGGAGAACCCCAGTACATGGAAGAGTAAAGGGAAAAAAAAAAAACTTGAGAATAAAACAAGCGTTTGACTCACAATTGTTTTTTTTTTGTTATGTTTTACATTATAGTTATTTTTTTTTGGCCAAAAGAGAGAGCGATGTGGGTTTCAGGAACGCCATATGAGGGAGGGAAGTTTGTTCTATGTAAAAGTAATGAATAGTTGTTTTAAGCAAGAAAAGAAAGAAAAAAAAAGAGAGAAGGAAAAAGATGACAAGAATAATAACAAGAATACCATATATTATATAACTAAATTATATATATTAAAGTCAAGTCCGAAGTCTGTACCTGTATGTAGACACGATGGTCAATTTTGTAGGTTTCCATGGACCTCTTTGCCGGGAGGCTTCCGCCCCTTGGAACGCTGTATTTTTCAGATCGTTTCCGTCGCTTCAAAGCTTCTCAAAGGGTCGTTCATTTTTATTCATTTTTATTGAGTGCATTCAATGTTCATACATGTATATATTCAACATCATAAAAAGTCTAAGTATATTATCATTTGTGGTTGTCCAAAAAAAGTTTGTAAAATATCATCAAAGTCCGCAGATTATACTCTCACAATCTTGCAGAGTAAGTCAGAGCCGTCAACCGAGTCACCTTCCTTGACCAGGACGTCTGCCACCTTTCCACTGCTAGCAGCACTCACTACCATCTCCATCTTCATGGCACTGAGGACCACAATGGGGTCACCCTTCTTAACGTCAGAGCCCTCTTTGACTCGCACCTCAACAACAACACCAGCCATAGGAGCGCCGATTTCATTGGGGTTGTGGGCATCTGCCTTGGGGCGGGTGACAGTCTCGACGGCAGCAAGTTTGTCCTCTACAGTCACCTTGCGCATTTCACCATTGAGCTCAAAGTACACCTCACGAGTACCGGTCTGGGTAGACAGCTCGCCGATAGCGAGGCACTTGAGGACGAGAGTCTTACCTTGCTCAATCTCGACGCAGAATTCCTCGCCAATTTGGGGAGGGGCAAGGAAGTACTTGGTGGGGATCACAGAGAGATCGCCGTACTTATCCGTGTATTTGCGGAACTCCTCGTAGACCTTGGGGTACATTGTGTAAGAAGCGACGTCACAGCCGGTGATGCCGCCAAATCTCTTTTCAAGGTCAGACTTGATAGCAGCGAGATCCAAAGGCGCAAGAGACTTTCCGGGACGCTCAGTAAGTTTAGGACGCTGGCCACGCAAAATTTCGGTACGCAGTGGCTCAGGGAAACCGCCATGGGGCTGGCCCATGAGACCCTCAAAGAAATCAAGTACCGACGCGGGGACATCGAGCGTCGACGCCTTCTTGAGGACATCGTCATAGGAGAGGTGGTTCGAAACCATAAACTGAGCGAAATCACCAACGACCTTGGAGGTGGGCGTAACCTTAACAATGTCACCGAGGAGCATGTTCGCCTGGCGGTATGCTTCCTTGGTCTCCTTCCACTGGGCACCAAGACCGACTTGTTGTGCCTGGAAAAGCAAATTGGTGAGCTGACCACCAGGGATTTCGTGATCATACACCTCAGGATCAGGTCCCTTGAGGTCTGCCTCAAAGCAAGAATACAGTAAGCGCATCTGTGCCCAGTAAGAGTCAAGCTCGCGCACCAATCTGGAGTCAAGGTTCGATTCAGTGCGACCTTCAAGAGACGCAAGGATGGCTGAAATGGAAGGCTGGGAAGTCATGCCAGACATGGAGTTGGAAGCAGCGTCAATGGCATCGGCACCAGCGCGAGCGGCTGCTGACATAGAGGCGACACCGGTGCCTGCAGAGTCGTGGGTATGGACGTGAATGGGAAGGTCGGGATACTTGGCACGAATGGCGGTAACGAGCTTAGTAGCGGCGGCGGGCTTCATAGTGCCAGCCATGTCCTTGATTCCAAGAAAGTGTGTTCCCATCTCGACAATCTTGTCGACCACATCAATGTAGTAAGCAAGGTTGTACTTCTTCTTGGGGTTTAGCATGTCACCAGAGTAGCATACTGTAGCTTCAATGACACCACCAGCCTTCTTGACGGCGTCAACGCCAACCTTGAGCTGGTCAAGATCGTTGAGAGCATCAAAAACACGGAAAATATCAACACCATTCTTCTTAGCCTCGGCGACGAATTGGTCAATGGCATTATCAGGAAGCGAGGAGTAAGCAACACCGTTAGCTCCACGGAGCAACATCTGGAACGGAATGTTGGGGACTGCCTTTCTCATTTTGCGCAGACGGTCCCAAGGGTCCTCGTGAAGGAAACGCATGGCAACGTCAAAAGTGGCACCTCCCCAGCATTCGAGGGCAAAAGCACCAGAAAGGGCGTAAGAAGTGTGTGGGGCAATCGCAAGGAGATCATATGTACGAACACGAGTGGCCAGCAAGGACTGGTGAGCGTCTCTCCAAGTAGTATCCATAATGAGCGTGCCGTCAAAATCGCGGATAGCCTTGGCAAACGCCTCAGGGCCCTTTTCGAGAAGAATGTTTCTCCAGCCAGTAGTGCAGGGCGTAGAAACGTCAATAGGAGCGCCAGAGCTGTCTAGTAGAGTTGGCAAAACAACTTCAGTCTTGAGCTTAGGCAAACCAATCTGACCAGCGACTTGAGAGCCATTGACAGTGAGCTCGGCAATATAAGCCAGTAGCTTTTGAGCGCGGTTCTGGGATGTGAGCATTTCAAAAAGCTTGGGAGTGTCGTCAATGAAAGTGGTCCAGCATTTTCCCTTGACAAAGGTGTCGTTAGTGAGCAGAGCCAACAGAAAGGGAATGTTGGTCTTAACACCTCTGATTCTAAACTCAATGAGCGCTCTTAGCATCTTGCGGCGGGCAATTTCGTAGGTAGCACCTGAGCAAGAGCACTTGACAAGCATGGAGTCGTAATGTGGGGAAATAATCGCACCTGCAAATCCGTTACCACCATCGAGGCGGACACCGTTACCTCCAGAAGAACGGTAAACCTCAATCTTACCAGTGTCAGGCTGGAAGTTCTTTGTGGGGTCCTCAGTAGTGATACGGCACTGAATTGCAAATCCACGGGTAGTGATCTTTTCTTGGGACAGGCCAAGGGTAGCTAGCGAGGCACCAGCGGCAATCTGAATCTGAGCGGCAACAATGTCAATGCCGGTGATTTCCTCAGTAATTGTGTGCTCGACTTGGATACGGGGGTTGATTTCAATAAAGTAGTGTCTGTTCTGGTTGTCGACAAGGAACTCGGCGGTACCAGCATTACGATAGCTGGCAGTCTCGGCAAGTCTAACTGCGTCTGTGAGAATTGCGTCGCGGACTGAGGTTGGCAGATCAAGAGCTGGGGCAACCTCAACGACCTTTTGGTGACGACGCTGAACAGAGCAGTCACGTTCAAAAAGATGGACAACGTTACCTTCGTTGTCAGCTAGTAATTGAACTTCAATGTGCTTGGGCTTGTCGAGGAATCGCTCGATAAAGACAGTACCATTGCCAAAGGCCGTCTTTGCCTCGGAGGTGGCACGGTTAAATGCATCTTTAATGTCCTCGCCTTCGCGAACGACGCGCATACCACGGCCACCACCACCAAAAGCAGCCTTGATGATGACTGGGTATCCATATTCCTGTACAAAGGCTTCAGCCTCTTGAAAGGTCTCAATTGGTCCGGGGGTACCGGGAACAACTGGTACATTGCACTTGTTTGCGAGGTTACGGGCAGATACCTTATCGCCGACTGCGTCAATGACTTCGGCGGGAGGGCCAATCCAGATCATGCCTGCTTCAACGACTTTTCTGGCAAATTCTGAATTCTCAGAGAGAAAGCCATATCCGGGATGGATCATGTGGACATTGTGAGTTTTTGCGATATTGATGATTTCATCAATTTGGAGATAGGCCTGGACGGGCGTGTACTTTCCTCGAGGGCCAATGGCATATGCTTCATCAGCCTCTGTGAATTGTTAGTATAAGAAGTGTTTTGGGGGGTGGGTCATGTGAGAGCTACGTACTGAGTCGGTGCATGGAAAGCCTGTCCTCATGGGCGTAGATGGCTACCGTGAGCATGGACAGTTCATGTGCAGTTCTGAAAATCTAGAAGGACCTTGTTAGACAAAAAAGTGACAGGTGCGGAAGAAAAAATAAAGCATTGTTTAATTTCCGCAAAGGTTACACTTACTCTGATGGCTATACGAAGAGGAAACCCCAAAGAGGGCAACAAGCGTTAGTAAATGATGGAAGGCGTAAATGAAGCAGGAGGGGGGCGTAGAAGAAGACATACGAATTTCGCCTCTGTTTGCGACTAGTTGGAGTTAGTAATTTGCACGTATGGTATTAAGATGACGAGGGTAGGGCTTACCTAGCAGTTTATTGTCTGATCCAAGAACTGAGCTGGTAGCTCTGATCTGGTGGACTGAAGCAGCAGTTGCTACTTCATCCTCGAATGTCTCAATGTTATTGGACATGGAGAGAGTGAGTTATAGAGATGAGGGGGAAGGGGTATGGTAGTAGATGAGTTGAAGGAAGAGAAAGGAAGAAGAGGAAGAAGAGAAAAGAAACTTGAGAAAGAGAAAGGGCAATGTATTTATATATATTATTTTTGGAGAGAGCGCTAGGCTTGAAGGGGGGTTTTTTGCTTTTTTGGCTCGTGTATATATTGGTCTCTCGAGGGCTACTTGGATGTTGTTGTGGTTTTGCTTTTTATTCCATTTTTGGTTTTTTGCTGGGCGGTATCAATTTTTTTGTCTGCTACGCGATTGATGCGAGCACTTTTGTAGGGTCACAGAAGAGGAAGAAGAAGAAGAAGCCTTAAACGTAACTAAAACGTATTTGCCAAGCTCACGTCGATTCCAGTTCAACTTGTCATCGTGATGGTCAGATTGAATTGGCCATTGATGCCAATGTATGTTGGTTCTTAATTACTCCTTTCACTTTACAAAACTCATTGATATTGAAGTTCTTCTTCTACTGCTTGTAGTTGCTGAATTCATTTTTCTAGTATCATTTCTAACGTTTGGCCGTGTATATACGCTTAAAGCATATGAACATAAGCTTGGAGGTTTAAATTCCTTGTGCCTGCTACTTTCGTCATTTTTTTCAATATTTTCAGGTTATTCTCTATGTACGTGCTGCTACTGCTGCTACTGCTGCTACTGCTGCTACTGCTGCTACTGCTGCTGCTTCAAGGACTTGAATGAATGAGTTCATGGTTTCATCCTTGTCGACTCTTTTTTCTTGCAATAATGGCAATATTAGTTTGATCATACTGGGATGATTACATAAGACAGAATATATGACTAATTTTTTGTATTTTTTTTTGGTTTTTCTCCAATTGAGCAGAATTCCCAAGCACAGGCCTCAATTACTGGCACTGGCACTGGCATTGGCACACTAACACACTATACGTATACTCTAGTATACTATAGTAATTTCGAGTGATATCATATATGGAAGTGCTGCATATTGTGTGTGTCATATGAACTTCGTTTGCTCAACTTTTTTTTTTTTCTTTCTTCTTATCTTGGCCAACCAACTGGCCCGCCTGTACGCGTTCAACAGCAGCGCAGAATAATAACCAGCACTTGTAGTACTTGAGTGTCTGAGGCCATTGGCCAATCAGCAGCCTTGGATACTAGTCCCTCCAATTAAAATAATAATAACAGGTGGATCCAATATCAATGTTAGTACAGAGAGCAACAGCCAACGTGTGATTACAGGCGTAAGGTTGTTACTTGCTGCTTGTGGTGTTATCAAAGTTTTTTGTCTTTTTTTGGTTCATCCTCTTTAGCGCAACAAGAACAGTGTAATGGCACGTATTTCCAGAAACCAAATAAATGTCACCGAATTGTCTCCGCACGGTCAAGAAAAGAAAGAATTCAGAAAAATGAAAAGCAAAAAATAAAATAAAAAAATGGCATGAGAAATCAAAAACGCACTGCAGACTGGCTACTTACTCGTAGCTACATACTATAGGATCGTCAAGACTCATCGGAATGAACGTCAACATTTTCTCATCATGACGATGATGCAAGTAGACAGCAACAAAAACAATCAATGGAAGCGAGCACGCGACGCAAAAGTACAAAAGTGACCATGGTGAAGAACCAAAGAAAAAAAGAACCAAAGAAAAAAGAACCAAAGAAAAGAATTTTTCATGACTTCCATCATTAATGGCTGCTTTAGAAATTCAAAAGACTCACTCAGTAACAACATTTGACCGCTAGCTCGTGAACATTGTAGGCCTGGAAAGCATTACTACTATTATTAATAGACACGACCACCTCAGTGACTAGCACTTGACTTGATTATATAGGATAGTCTAGTACTATACACTCCATACACTCGAGTTCTATCGCTAGTCGCAGTCCACTCATCTTCTTAGCCTTGTAAACCCTATCCCTGTTTTCTCATTCCTCTCGTGCTTTCAAACCTATCTGACCGGTCCTTCTCTCGTTGTTGTTCCTCTATAACCTTGGAGCTCAGATTCAAATGTCGTAATGAGAATAATACTAAAACAAACATACCATTGATTGATATATACTAGCCAGACTCTTTAAGGATGCATACTGTGTGCCACTTGTCGTAAACCCCACACTGGAACGTGCACACTTTAATTCAAAGTGCACAGATAAGCACAGACTTGCTCCATCTATCTTCTCGTATATACTCTATCTATCTTCTATTCTTGTGTTTGTTATTCCGGTTTGTAGTTTTCATTTGAGTCGCAAGTTTTCTTATTTTCCAGTTTCGAGCGCTGCTATCCTCAACCAAGATATCATCAAACAACAAAAAAACCGTTGAAAAGATCTGGGAATTAAACATGGAAATAAACAACTTGGCCATTAATATATCAAGGCCCCATAAAAACAAACTTGCATCCTCAGCCTCTCATTTTCTATTTTATTTTTTTCTATTTTTTATTGTTTTCTATTGTCTTTTTCCCTGAAATTTCAAGTTTCTTTTCGTACGTCGGCTTTCCGGAGGGTTTTTTAGGCAACGCACGAAAATAAACCGGCCGTGGGTTCCGACTTTCGGCCCCCCCCCTTTACGGTACCACACATTTGAACGGCCATACGGGAAAAAAAACGCAGGGACGGAAGAACAAACAAGTAAAAACGGCAATTGCCAGTCGTGAAAACAGGAAATGAAGTACTAAAAACAGTATTCAAAGACAATATTCCATGTATGTAGAATACAGGCTCACTAGTAATTGCTGTTTCTTTTTGTTTCCCCACAGTCATCTTACGCTTTTCAAATTCCATGTGTTTTGTGTGGGGAAATGGATCAAAATGTTAGCAATAGCTAATCACTCTCAAAATCACTGAATACTCCATATGTAATACTCCCTTGATAAATATTCCACTTAAAAAGTCTGCAATACTAATAAATAGTCAATGAGCTCACCGTGTTGTTCTTCATCACCTCAAAAACGAGACCTGGCGCTCCATACAGGTCCGTCATGGCCAACTCACTCAGCCCTTCATTCTCACCACCTGGCACTCGCTCCTTCCCACCGCCGCCGCCACCACCACCGCCGCCACTGCTGCCACCAACCCTATTGTTCTCCTCCCCAATCAGCTCCACCGAGCTGCTCAGACTCTCAACTGTCCGGTTCAGCATCATGGGCTGGCTGTTCGTTTGGTACAAGTGCCGGAACTGATCCCACTTCATTTCAGAGTTCACTTCTACTTCGTCGTCGTTATTCTCGTCAAAGTTGCGCAGTTTCCAGCGGCACCGCTGGTACTTTTGGAACGAAATCGACCCGGGAATGTTGCCGTGGATAATTACCTTCTTCACCGTTGCCGGCGAAAGCAACGTATCAAACGAAATATCAAGGCCCAGGTGAAAGTAGTTAAAGAAAAGCGTCGCTCGTTCTAAATAGTTAGCAACTGGGCATAAAAGATAGAACAATCAACGCACCCGTTTGATCACTGTCCAGAGGATTATGGATAGACAGCCGTGAGTCTTCTTTGAAAAACCTCTCTGATGGCGGCCCCAGCGTCATAATCACATCTTGCATCGTCACTACCCCAAGCACAATATCAAACGTTTCGATGCCTTGCGGATGTGCTCCAAAATTGAGCGTGCACACTCCATTCCTCTCCTAAATCTCATGGTAAGCACTCACCTCTCTTTCAGGCTTCGCCTCACTTATACTTACATCAACATCCACGTAGTATATCGCCATCTCCTTGCTATTGTTACCCGTATCCAACTCATGTCTTGCTTCAAAAAAACCGTCTTTGACACTCGTCCAGCTCTGCCCCCGAAACAGCGCCATGCTCGTGCAGTTGGGTGCGTCGTTACTCGACAGGTACGAGATAAACTCAGCATCTGGTCCTTGCAGTTTATGTGCTGACGAGTCGGGGATTCGGAATGAAAATGCTATACCAGGATAAGACAAGACGTAGACGTTCTGAGATGGGAAGAACTCTCCCGGGTATGTTGGTCTTTTTCTGTTAGTACACGATGCGTTTCTCTTTGTCTCCGTCTCTCTCTGTATGTCTTCACCATTGTTCATACCCAAAGATCTGATTGTAGATTGTCCTAAAGCTCAATCGCCGATGCTCCCTATCACATATGCCCACATTAGCAATTAATCTCCATGAGTACACGCAATGCACAATGGACATACCCAATTTCGACGCCCTTGTACTCCATCTTCATTTTGCCCCATTCTAAAACCTCAATAAGTCTCAGTCGCTGATCAACTCCGTCAAACCGCATTCTGATGCCATTCTGTGAGAGTACAATCGTCACTGGCAGCTCGACAGGGTCTTCTTTGGAGTAAACAAGCTTGATACTTGGAAACGCTGTGGGTAACGATCTGAGATAAATGAGCACAGAATGGAGACTAGCCCCAAGAGCTATGTGACCGCAGAAGAGAGTTAGCAGCTGGCTAGGAGCAAGGGCGGACAGAAAGGAGGAGAGAGAAAAGCATGTCACGTACAAAGAGAGCCGAGCGATTGACCAGGTTTTATAGAGGCCATTGTATGGTATTCAATTCTTCTAATTCGTAAAGAGAGTTTTCAGTGTTTGCAGAGGTCACAGAGATCACAGAGTTGAAAGCAAAGGTGGAGTGTCTCCAAGTTCAACTTTTTCCCAGGACGAGGGCCAGAACGTGTGCACAGGGTCCAAACAACCTCCAGCACTGTGCGTTACGACTTGGGACTTGAGACTTTTGTGCCCGGTGGGTGGCAAACCTCTGATTCAGGGCTAGGGCTCAATGTCCTTAGTGTGGCTAAGTAATCCTTTTGTGGTGTATTATGTCATCTATTTGGCGCTTCGGCAGCGCTGCCATTGGTGCTACGGGGCAGACTGTGGTCGTCTGCCTCCGATGGACTTCGCTCCGTAGTATACGCTGTTGCTTTATTTCTCGTCTCCTTCTTCTCATTGTTGCCGAACAACTTCGTCGCCTTCGCTCAACGTCTTTTTGACTTTCTTGATCCTTCCTGCTGCGGCTCCTTCACCCCTCAGACTTTGTCCTGTGTTGGCCTCTATCGCTTATTTCCCGTTGCTGCTCTAATTTTTTTTTTTCCTCATCAACAGTCCCAACTTTCTCCTTCAACTTTAACCCATCCTACCTTTTGAATCTACTGATCGTTGCTGTCGGTGCAATCCCTCTTCCTCTTCCACCCGTTCTTCTTAGAAAGTACCATGTCGACTCCTCGTGCATCTACCTCCAGCCCGAGATTTGCTCAGTTCAAGCTGGTTCTCCTTGGTAAGTGCTTATTACGTACCCGACTGCTACTGCCAGCGGCATGTCGGCATGGATTCGCGGAACGCCCACTTTTCACTTTAGCTCCGTACTAACTCTATATCAATAGGCGAGTCAGCCGTAGGAAAGGTACAGCTTCTTCATCTCCTTGTCTTGCCAAGCTTTTCCACATGCTAACCACTAGCAAAGTCCTCCCTTGTGAACAGATTCGCTAAGGACCAATTTGACGATTTTAGAGAGTCTACTATCGGTGCTGCGTTTCTCACCCAGACCATCTCACTCGATGCTAACACAACCATCAAATTCGAAATCTGGGATACCGCTGGCCAAGAACGCTACAAGAGTCTGGCTCCCATGTACTACCGAAACGCCAATTGCGCCGTCGTTGTTTACGACATTACACAAAGCGTACGCACCCATCTCCTGTCATATGTGTTGTAGCTAACTTCTTTTGTACTAGGCCTCACTGACCCGCGCAAAGGCCTGGGTCAAGGAACTGCAGCGCCAGGCTAACGAAAACATTATCATTGCTCTAGCTGGCAACAAGCTTGATCTTGCCGCCACTCGTGAAGTCAGCATTGAAGAGGCTAGCGCCTATGCGAAGGAGGCCGGACTTCTTTTCTTTGAGACCTCGGCCAAGTCTGGCGAGAACGTTACTGAGCTATTCACCGCCATTGCCCAAAAACTGCCCATTGAAGCTGCCACCGCACGGCCAGGTCGTGCTAACGGAGCAAAGGGAGTCGATTTGAAGAGCGGTGGAAACCTAGACAACTCTGCTTGTCAGTGTTAATTCAAAAGTGTTTCATCTTCTCTCTTTTTTTTCTTGTCCTTGTTCTTGGCGTCTTATTTGTTTGATATTTTGTTTGGTTTTTTGTCAAGCGCTACTTTGAAATGAAAGGCCAAAGAACGAGGCAAGAACAAAAGTTTGAAGTTAGCGCCTTGATCTCTTGTCTTTTGTTGTCTCTGCCTCTGCCCCATTCCCTCCTCCATGTTGTTTCTGTCATTACTTACTGTCATCATGCCTGTGCTTTTTGTTCCGTACTAATATAAACCGTCCTTTCATTTAATTCTTTTTTTCTACCAGTTTTATTTTAATAATACTGCTTTTGATCGCGATGAGTGTGCAAGCCTTCACACCTGCAGTTTCGTAACAGCCCGCAAATCATCTTATGTTCTTGAAATATATATTCGTGTATATTTCCAAGTGGTCATCCTCGATTTTGGAGATGTCTCTTTGATTACCGAGTGTTAGTATGGGATCGATAGCACGGCGAATCGCTGCGATTTCGCTAACAACTGTTTGGGTCGCATCCCTCTGCTTGCCTTAAATCTCCGATAAATATCTGCAAACACTGTATTTTTCTATTACTTGTACTCCTCTTAACCATTTGCCTTTGTTTTGGACTCACAAGATTATTACTCATGTTATATTTCAGCTATGGTTTTCATATATAGCTGCTGGCAGAGATCTCCGGGGACCGTTTCTATTATGTTATAATGCGGTGCCTTTTACGACTATGGCAAATATAACTCCCATACAAGGCATTTTATAATTGTATCTCCACTAATGAAATACAACTGACACCCTAGCACTGTATCACAAACAAAGATTTTTGAGCATTTACTCTGCCTTCCTACCTACTTTCACTATATCTTCAACTTTCTCTTTTCCTCTGCTATGTCCGCTTGCCAAATTCGGCACAGAGCTCACAAACAAGATCCATCATCCCGGACCGGGTAACTTCCGGAAAAAGCCAGGGCAAGGGCAAAACGTCTCTGTCAACGAAACGTGCGATACAAGAAAAGCAAAAAAAAAAAATTCATCGTGCAAAATCAATTCGACCTGAGGATCAGAAGATTAATAAAACCAGGACTTCCTTTGAAAAGCGACACCTTCGAAGGGGAAAAAAGGCGTCTGCAGCACTTACCAGCATTTTCGAAACATAGCGGACCAAGTCTTTCTTTTTTTTTTTTGCATAAGAGTTTTCGTTTTCTTTCGGCATGGGATCACGACGAGATAGCGGAAACAAGCAGTCAGACGCAGGCGCCAGTAATGGCAGCAACGGGAATGAGAATGGCGGCCAGTCATCATCAAGCAGACATAGAAAACAGGGTAGTCGGGTGGTGGCACCGAGCGAACAAGGTGGCCGGGGCGATTTGATTGGACGCAGAATCGCAGTTGCGACCGGCGCTGATCGCACTAAGAACCGACGCAGCAGGCGTAATTCAAAAGGGTCTTCGAACAGCCAAAGCGGTAGCAGGGGTAGTCACAGCAGTAGAAATTCATCTGGCAACTCAAGTGCAACCGACATGGCTGGTAAGAGCAGCGGTAGCGAGTCTAACAAGAAGAAGAAACGAATGAGTAGAAAGCAGAGGGCAGCATTTAAAGAAAGCCAACTATTGCTAGGAGATAACAGGCAGCTGAATGGATCGATATACATGGCGTTGTCAAAGAATTTTGGAAAAGAAAAGGCTGTGAGCGAAAGTGACGAGGATCAGGTACTATCGAATGATGTGATATTAATCGATAGCGACGAAGAAACGTCTGACCGGGCAGACACGACTACGAAAAAGGATAGCCCGGCACCTACGGAACAACCCACTACAGAAGAGGAACCTAAAGACAAGGAAGAAGAAAATGCAGAGACTAATGCGCTAACTTCTAATCAAGATTTCATTGCATTTGATTTTTCAGACGACGAGGAACCTGAGGAAGAGGGCTTGGACGATGAAGCCGAGCAGGATAAAATCGCCAAGGAGCGCGACGACTATAGTCCTTCATACAACGACCCAACAGAAGCTGACTCCCGCAAGCGTAAACGCGATCTTTCCGATGACGAAGATGATGGCAAAACAAGCCATACCAGACACACAGCAGTCCCTAAAAAGCGTCAGGATGTGTCACTAGAATTCCCATGGATAAACCGTGGCGACCATTCACAAGAGCCCGAAGTGGCGGATTGGCTAACCAAGGAGATTAAGGATTTTGTTGCCTATGTATCGCCGTCTGAAGCCGAAATCCATGCAAGGAATGATGCAGTGGCAAGGATACAAAAAGTGGTTACGGGGTTATGGAGCGATGCGGAGGTTAGAGTCTTTGGCTCTTATGCTACCGACATGTACCTGCCAGGAAGTGATATTGATATGGTGATTCTATCAAAGTCAGGCAAGTACGATTCACGGGCATATCTCTACCAACTTGCTTCAAGAATGAAGTCCAGTGGCATTGCTACGTCGGTAGAGGTAATTGCCAAAGCGCGCGTGCCTATTATCAAGTTCGTTGAGATTGGAAGTGGAATTCACATTGATATCTCGTTTGAACGTACGAACGGTGTTGAAGCCGTTGAAACAATTCGGACATGGGCTCAAGAGTTCAAGTGCCTACGATATCTTGTGATGGTAGTCAAGCAATTTTTGGCCCGCCGTAAGATGAATAACGTTCATACTGGAGGCCTCGGCGGATACTCTGTTATCTGCACTGTTGTCAACTTTCTCAAAATGCATCCAAAGTTGGCATCTGGTGTTATGGACGCCGAGCGCAACTTGGGAGTGTTGATGATTGAGTATTTTGAACTGTATGGCAAGCACTTCAATTATGATAACGTTGCGCTAAAGATGAAGGGCGAAATGGGATATCTCCCCAAGCGAAAATATCCTGACATGCAACCGACAGTTGCACGGAACACGTTTGCGCTCGCTATCCAGGATCCCGCTGACAGTTCCAACAACATTTCGCGAGGCAGTTTCAACATCCGCGGCATCAAAAAGGCCTTTGGTGGTGCGTATGACATGTTAACCGCGCGTTGCTACGAAGTTGAGTTCATGTCCATGAAAAAGCGCCGAGGGTTGTCCATCTTAGGAAACATCATTCGTGTCAAGGGCCCTGAGCGTGATTTCATAGATTCAACGGGACTGGTACACAACGTTGCATACGGTGACAGCCCTTCGGCTTCACCGCAACTACCACCGCCACCTCCACCCCAGAGGCAGCCACCTCCGCCTGCTGCGTCCACCGCACCGAAACGGAAAACCCAACAGGGTGCCTCTTCTTCAGTTGAGTACATGTCTTTGAGCAGCGAAGATGAGGAGGAGGAAGAAGACAATAGGACTGCGAAAAAGGTCAAGGGAATTAAAGCTTCGCCTCTGAATCAGAAGGAATCCCGCAGTAATCCCGCGTCTTCGAATGGCCAGAAAGCCGAGGATTTTATTGTAATAGATAGCGATTCGTCCTCTGACGAGTCAGCTGCCAAGGGCCTAGCAACAACAACACCCATCACAAAAACGATCTCGAATGATTCTGCTACCCAAGATAGCAGGACTTCGTCCGTACCGCAGAGCAAGAAGCGTGACTACTGGGCCGAGAAGAGCGGCATCATTAGTATCTAACACATTAAATCATTTAGGGTAAAAACGAGGGACTTGTAAGTGCCTTAAGGCATGTAATAATATAGACGAAGGAGCATACTAGCAAATAAGCATGGACTGTTTAAATTACATATGTTATTTCTAGGGCGCCGCAGAAGGATCCCTTTGATACCACTATTAAATTGCAAATACAAAAGAAGAACAAACGAAAGAAGAATGATAACTAAAAACAGTATGCAACAATGATAAATAAATACAAACTCTTGGGGATTTTTCAAAGTAGCTCAGGAGCACAGTTTCCTGATGTGCACAAAAGTCACTGCATTCCTTGCCATCAATTACTCGGCATTTTGATTCTTCATAGCGTTAGAACCCGCGGCTGCCATTTCCAGTGGATTGGACACCTTGATGATTCCATTTTTCTTGAGTCGTTCGAAGAGTGTAAACATGCGTTCGCCTTCACGCTCTTTT
The DNA here is from genome assembly GCA_030564905.1 of Geotrichum fermentans. Classification (NCBI taxonomy): domain Eukaryota; kingdom Fungi; phylum Ascomycota; class Dipodascomycetes; order Dipodascales; family Dipodascaceae; genus Geotrichum; species Geotrichum fermentans. The sequence goes on along the minus strand of JAJMAG010000001.1, from coordinate 379,259 downwards.
TCCTCTTCCGTCATAGCGTCCCATTCACGCTGTGCCTGGCGCCGCTTTTCATCTTGCGACTCCGTATGCAAGTATTGCCCAGTGACGGGGTTAACAGGCGGTAAATTTTCGGAAGGTGCAGTGGAATCTGAGCCAAGAGTAGTCGACGAATTGGCCGGAGGTGAGGAGGGGACTGATACGGCAGGAGAACCAGCTTTGTTATTGTTGAGTGATTCAGGAGTTTTGCCTTCAACTTCAACAATGCGTCCTTGGGTTTGGTCCTGTTGCTGTTGCTGTTGGGCAGCCAGGCTAGACGCCATCGTGCTTTCGTCCAAGAATCCTGTAGAAACGAGAAACCTGGACGCAAAGCCAAAGCCCATGACATCAGTTAGAGCCTGTTGGTTGCGATCAAAAATAATCAGGTAAATCTCTTGGATCAGGCAGTTGCACGTCTGCAGAGTAATATCATTTTCCAGATTTGTGAGGTTACTTGCCAGAGAATCAGACTTGCCAAGCGAAAGCTCTCTGTCCTTTTCAGACGGATACAGATATTGTCGACATATTCTCTTTAGCTCTTGTGTTTCGCTGTTATCTGGCAATGTTTCCCAGACATAAGAAACAATTTTTTGGAGACAAGTCAAGCACGGAGAAAGCGTATGCTCGTTTTGGTACTCGGGTGAACTAGTAACCAAATGGCAGTACTCAAAGAGATTTTCTAGTATCAGAGATCGGTGGTCCGCATGACCAAACCAAGTGTCAATTGGAACACACATTAGAGTATGCAAAATGTATCTTGTAATATCAACATTCTCAGGTAATCGCGGCTTGATGTGCAAGAATACATGACTGATTCTTGTAATGACCTCCGTATGCTGTAAAGGGTCTAGTGTTTGATCGGGGTAATGATGAACGAGATTGAATATAAACTTCATAAGTTCGATAAAGGATAGGCGTATTAGTGGGTTGACAATAACAGTTGACGTAAGGGTGTGGATGTTGCCCAAGACTTGATTCATCTTCAGGTCAATGACTTCGATGCAGCGTGTTAAAAGAGTGTCAGGCAATTCAATACCATTGAATGTAAACAGAAAGAGAAGGCGGCCAAATAGGTAGCTTTCCTTCAACGATAGATCGTCTTTGGCGTACTCAGAAAGCACTATTGGAAATGCAGCAGAAGGGTTCCAAGCCCCCAACAGCGACGTGTTAAGAACCAAGCCATTCGCAATAATGGTAAAGGCTTCGACAGTTGCCTTTTTTGAGATGTTTGTTACGATAAATTTGTTGACAATATTGTCGGCAATTTCGGGAGTTAGCGTGTTGGAGATTGCGGCGTCTCTACCCAGGGCCTTGAGTCTGTGAAGCTGGATCTCGACATTTGATATATCCGCTGGATCTGCTTTGGTCGAATCAAACTTGTCAACAAATTCGAGAACCTCCTTTAGTGCACGCTCGTTGCTGGATTCAGCGAGAACAGCACTCAGGCTTTCGTCCCTTGACATTTGAGGCTTCGTTTTATGAAATGGAAATGTGGTTTTCGGTCAGTTGTTTTTTGTTTCCAGGATACCAACGGAATCATCAAGTATTAAAAGCGCTGCGCTCAAATGTTTAGCTTAATACTGTTGCGGAAGGAATCCTGAGAGCGGTGGAAACACTGAGTGTATCTCAAGAGTTTAAATTTTGGATGGGAGAGAAAGAAGGCAGTGTGAGAGAAGAGGGAGAGCAAACTTGGCTCTTATTATTCATGGTACGGCAATCGAAAGAGAATTTCCCCATGAAGAAATGCTCAAAATAATCATGACTTGTATATCGCAAGACTCGGGATGGAAAAAGAACTATCCCGGCCGCTTTCGATAACATAGAGACCAGCGACAGCCCTGTAATATCAGCCGGGATACTCAGCTGGGATACTCAGCTGGGACACTAAGCTTGAAGACTCTTCGTTTTCACATCGAAATAGTAGAACACAATCGAACTGTGGATCTACAACATACTCCAAGGGTTCCGTGCTTTTATCAATACCTTGACACTTGAGTAACCATTTGCTTTTACGGACTCCTTCAGTTGACTGGCTGCAATTAGTCCTGAATACTGCGTGCTGTCAGTCGCGGTGGAAGGGTTCGAGTTGCTGTATGAGTTTCCACAAACACCAGGGTTCCAAGTGTTGGGGGTATTCTTACCAGACGGGCTACTGCGTAGCAGTACTGGAATGCCAGAAACTAAAGCTTTCCGCGAGAGGTGGATTTAGTTAGAATGAAAGTTGACTTTTGAATATGCCTAGTAATCTCGAAATACACTGCTTTAAACCGCTTGAGCAAAAAATAATAGAGAGAAAGCTTTCCTGTCAATAGCGCTGATAAATACGCATTGCGACTTATTTCCAGGATATTACAAGAGGCGCAATAACTGGAGAAACCGATGCCCCATCGGGCTACCTAGACCTGTTTCCTCGGTTTTGTATCTTTGCTAGAAGAACAACCTTTTCACCAAATTCACGCGTTTTGAAGTTACCCAGTGCTCTCTTGTGATCTGCCCTGCGAACAAATGGCTCGCCTCGAGTTGCAAGCCTCACCTGAAAAAAAAAAGACAGATCAGTCACATCACGTGATAAGGTTGTATAAAAAAATTCTATCAACGTGCAATGTATTTCTTCCACAACCATCATCATGTCCGACTTCGTGTTGACTCTTGCCGCTAAGGCTCAATTGAATGGCTTCCCTCAGCTCATTGCTGCAGCCGTCATCAATCACGCTGAACCCACTTCCCCTATTGATATTGCCATCGTTGATGCTCCTCTTGTTGACAAGGACATTCCTGAGTCCTCCGTTGCTTTGAAGGGCGCTGATTCTACCACCTACGGACTTGAAGCTCTCCAGACTCTTACTAGCAAGTACGCTTCTGTCCTTTATGGTAAGGACAAAGCTCATAACTCTGATGAATGGGTTAAGTTTGCTTCTGAGTCTCTTTCTAAGAAGGATTTCAAGTTGCTGACCCCTGCTCTTGAAAAGCTCGAAGCTCACCTCAACTTCCGCTCTTTCATTGTTGGCTATGCTCCTTCTCTGGGAGATATTGCCGTCTGGGGCACCCTTCGTGCCAACGCAGTAGTTGCCTCGGCCGTCAAGTCTGGTTCTTTTATCAACATCTCTAGATGGTACAAGTACTTCGAAGCCAGCCCTTACTTTGGTGGCGCAGTTGAAATCTTCAACAAGGATGTCATTGAGCAGCGCAAGTCTGCCAAGGTTGGCCAGAAGAAGGAGTCTCGCGCTTCTTTCGACATTGAACTGATCGACGCCAAGGTTGGTGAGGTTGTCACCCGCTTCCCTCCCGAGCCCAGTGGATACCTCCATATTGGACACGCCAAAGCCGCCCTACTCAACCAATACTTTGCCCAAGCTTACAAGGGTAAACTCATCATCAGATTTGATGACACCAATCCTTCCAAGGAGAAGACGGAATTCCAGGATGCCATTGTTGAGGATCTTGAGCTTCTTGGAATCAAGGGTGATCTTCTCACTTACTCATCTGATTACTTCCAGGTGATGTACGACTATGCCATCCAGCTTATCAAGGACGGCTTGGCATACGTCGATGACACTCCTCTTGAACAGATGCGTGAGGAGCGTGGCGAGGGAATTGCTTCCAAGCGCCGTGACCGCACCGTTGAAGAGAATCTTGCTGCTTTTGATGAGATGAAGAACGCTACCGAACAAGGCCTGAAGTCTTGTCTCAGAGCTAAGATCTCTGTTGATGATAACAATAAGACTCTTCGTGATCCTGTCATCTACAGAACCAATTTGACTCCCCATCACCGTACTGGCACTACTTGGAAGATGTACCCTACCTATGACTTCTGTGTCCCCATTGTCGATTCTCTTGAGGGAGTTACTCACGCTTTACGTACCATTGAGTACAGAGACAGAAACGCTCAGTACGCATGGATGCTCAAGGCTCTCAAGCTCCGCAAGGTCCATATCTGGGATTTCGCACGTGTCAACTTTGTGAGAACTCTGCTTTCCAAGAGAAAGTTGCAGTGGTTTGTTGACAAGAACTACGTTTCTGGATGGGATGATCCTCGTTTCCCTACTGTCCGTGGTGTCCGCAGAAGAGGTATGACTGTTGAAGGTCTCCGTAACTTTATTCTTGCTACTGGTCCTTCAAAGAACATCATCAACCTTGACTGGAGTTTGATTTGGGCTGGCAACAAGAAGGTCATTGACCCTGTGGCTCCCCGTCATACAGCTGTTTTGGCTAAGGATGTCGTCAAGGTGTCTCTTTCTGGTGGCCCCGAAAAGGATATCATTGAGGATAAGCCGAAGCATAAGAAGAACCCTGATCTTGGTACCAAGAAGGTCATCTTTTCTTCTCATGTTCTTATTGACCAGGACGACGCCAAAACTCTTAATGATGGTGAAGAGTTCACCCTTATGGATTGGGGTAATGCTATTGTTGAAAAAATTCACACAAATGCTGAGGGCGTTGTGACTTCCATTGACGCCAAACTTCACTTGGAGGGTGACTTCAAAAAAACCGAGAAAAAGATTACCTGGTTAGCTGACACCAAGGATGTCACTCCAGTTGAGCTTGTTGACTTTGACCACCTTATCAACAAGGACAAGATTGAGGACGACGAAAACTTTGAGGACTTCTTGACTGAGGTCACCGAGTTCCATGGTGACGCTCTTGCTGATATTAACGTCCGCAACCTTGAGGTTGGCACCATTATCCAGTTTGAGAGAAAGGGTTACTATCGCGTTGATAAGGCTGCTACTGCCACCTCCCCCGCTGTGCTCTTCACCATCCCTGACGGTAAGGCTGTTCAAAAGTATGGTGCCAAGCCTAAGGCTACTTAAATATGTTCAAAGTATGTTTATATACCAATGGAATATCTAAATAAAATGTAAAGAGAATCTCGGGGATGTGAGGCGACCTGAAACTGCGCAAGGTTTGGGCGTTTCTCCGGTCATCTGAATCACAGCCACCAATTGAGTTTGTCCTTAGACACATGAAAATGCGGAGCGAGTAATGTCCTGCCAGCGAAAAACCCTGGCATTTTCTGTTTATCTTTTCGCCATCTCGTTATTCCTTGCTCTGTTGTTATACAATTTTTTTCATAGCATTTTGCTTCTTTATAAAGTTCTCCTTTGGCCAAGCCCTGAGTTGTCGCCTCACTGCCGTCCATTATTTTTTTTCGGCGAAGAAAAAGATAACCACCAACCAAAAAAATTGCATCTCTGTTTGCAAAGGCTCAGATCGTATTGCACGCATTCAACCCTTTCTCGACCACCTTGCCTTTGTAGGGGCGCCCTGAATACCCTGTTCGGTCGAAGGATCCCCTATTTTTCAGTTGCTAATTTACGGCCGTGCCCTGAGCATCCCGCCGTGACGATCTGGCATAACCCTTCATTTGCGCTATACCCACTGCAAACACTCTATACGAAGGCATGAAACTTGCCCTATAGGCAGGCATTCTTGAATCAAGCCAATACCAGATATCTTACGACACTCGCCATTATTCATTTCTAGTACACAACGCTTTCCTCATGGATGATCCACCACCTTCCTTCGAAGATGTCTTCGCCGCCTCCGCAAACCACACTAGACACAATAGCGCAGTTAGCATAGTCAGCTTGGCATCCGAGGCCGAAGTAGACCAGACCTTTACACCAGCAAACACTTCAGGAGTCGACCAGGGCTGGAAATCAGCATTCAGACGTTGGACGACAATACATGGACCCGACCTGTCACAAACGACTCGCTCTCGAGCCACCTCGGACCCTACACAACCAAATGGACGCTCACAGCAGCAGCCGCTTAAAATCCTGGGACTCAAGATCTTTAATGCCCGATTCCACTTTCTGCTGGGTTTAGCACGCGTATGTAGCACACTTTGAGACACAATCCGCTATCTGACACTTTCTAGGGCTTATCGGCACTTCCATCGATCTTAGGCATGTGGGAATGTTTCTATCAATCGTGGGAACTTTTAAATACGAAGGCAACGAGGCCGATACATTCTGCAGGTGCCAGTGAACTGTTCATGGCAGGTATATGGTGCCTTGTGTCGGGATATCTTTCATACGCCGTTCTGGATGGACTCATGGTTCGATGGATTGTCACTTATTCGACGCCAGCAGCAATTGTACGAATGATATCGTGTGCGTGTCTCAATATTGCTATGATCCAGGGTCTTTTTTCAATATTTTCCCCTGACCGCACGTACCTCCTACATGTCTGGATTCTTATTTCTTGTATTCTGACCGTGGCATATACCATTCAGAGCTTCATCACGAGCAACTTGGCCCTGGAGAAAAAGTCGCGGTACTTTGACTTCTATAACATTGCCGTATTTGCCGTGGTCCCTGTTGGTCTCGCATCGTTTCTGACCATGGTATGCCTGCTACGAAGTCTTATCATTCTTCGTATGGATATCGAAGGTCAATAACTCATCTTGTATTCCTATATCATCTCTTTATTCTTTGCATATTTTTTATATATATACCCAAGTACTCATACGATATCAAAAGTAGTTGGAAATGTCCATGATGTGATGTCGAGCTGTCCGCATAATTTCAAAACGAACTGCAATTTCCAGTGTCGAAACAGCCAGCGACATACCGATCAGAATGATGATGATCCATGTTATTCGGCTCATATTGAACTCTGCGATGGAGTCAGCAATGATTTCGGTCAAATCCAAGAAAACCTTGCATCGCTCGTTCAACACCAATATGCGTTGCTCAATCTCGAGATACTCGCGCACAGCCGTGTATAGAGGATTCAAACTAGGCTCATCCTCCCAAAAGAAATCGGGTGTATCGAGCACGTTTGAACTCAAGTTCACGTCAACTCTGAGCTTGAACAGGCGGCCCGAGATTCTTAAAACCTCCTCACGCTTGAACCCGAGACGCCCGGTTAGCGCAAGCATCTTGGGTACGTGTCGGACGTCGTGCATAGTTGCGTCCATTCGCGCTTCAAACTGGCTGAGTTTCGTGGACTGCGATATCGCGTGCGACAGCGCCAGTTTGACCATGTGGTCCCCGGAGCGTAGCGTTATCATGTCATTGTAAATGCGCGGCTTGATGGAGTCCCGCCAGTACATGAAATGAAGCTCCTCGGTCTCAATGTCTTGCTCAGAGATAGGACGGATGATGAGGGACTGTTCCCCAACGCGAGCAAAATTGAGGTCGGCGAGCACATCCTTCTCCTGCTGTTCGGTGAAATTCCAGAACACAATGACGCCGTATGAAAAAATGAACACCTCGGCATGCTTGCTGGAGTCGGGAAGAGATTGGAATGAGGCAGACTCGTCGGTGCCCGGAGACTTCCCAAACTGTGAGCTGTAGGTGTTCATGGGGCTAGACGACGTCGTTGAAGCCATACTCCCCATCTCCTCTTTGAAAAACCTGCGCAGTGAGATTGGCTCACTCGCGTCGCTCCTGTGGATCTCATGAAAAGCGTGAACGCGTTCCTCAGTAGGCGAGAACAGCTGAGGCTCGGATGGGTTAAAGTCAGACGTCTTTGGGATCCAATGTCCCTCGACAGCTCTCTTGCCATCACTGTAAACACCCTCAGAATGGTCTTTACCGGTCTCTAGTCCTGAGTAGTACTCGAAATGATGGTCCACCATTTCAGACTGGTCAATGAATCTTTCCAGAACATGTGTTTCCCCAGTATTGCTCTTGACTCGGACGTCGTCGTCTCCAGGGAGCAGTGGCAGGGAATAAGGTGCGTATAAAGCTTCGTTATACAGGCGCGGCAAGATCTGATGGCTTTTGCGTAAGAAGCTCGCGACGGCTACAAGTCTTATCCCGTCGCTTATGCAGTATGCCGTTACGCGCGAATACCGGTCTGCTCGCCTATCTTTAGGAAGCCGCTCGGCAAATGTCCGCTTGTTTTCTGCTTGCTCCTCTGAGTCCTCATAGGGCAGTGGCGGTCCCAGCATATCCTCGTCGTCAACAAACCGAAACCCGTTGGGTTTGGTGTCCTCAGGGATAAGGACGAGCTTTTCGCTCAGCTTGGTCGTGCGGGCCGGAATACTCTGTAGTAAGGTGGCAGGCGCACGTGGCAATTTACGACCATAATCTAACGGACTTTGGAGGCACGAAATGTCTGTTTCTGATGACCGGAGTTCTCCATGCAGATGCGCTCTCGAGGTTTCACTGGCGTCTGGAAAGGTCGTGTTAATTGAGATTTTTTTGAAGTCGTTAATCTCATCTTGGCTATACCCATGTGCCTGCTGTGGAAGCGGAGGTACTGACGGAATGCACTGCGCGCTTTCCGTGGCATATTCATCACACTGTAGCTGGAACCTTCTTGCTAGCTTGGACTCCACTGGTGACGGAAGACTCGATCTTCTCAGGCTGCCTTGACTTCGCACGTCCGTGACTAAGATGGAAGGGGACCGCTTTGTTGACGGTCTTGCGATTTGTTCCACCGGAATTGTCATCATAAAACTGTTCTAAACCCTCACAGATGTTCACTGAGATCTATCCCTGAATTATCTGTTTCTTAACTCCAACGGCAACCAAAATTCTGATTATCCGTTCTGTCTTGACAACACAACTAAGGTAAAGTAGGTTAGATAATTCTATTTGCCATGATTACTGAGTTGAAATAAAATTTCTTCCATCTCTATATAAATTCAGAACCAAGCTTTTTTCGTTCTTCGTTTGGAAATCTAGTTTAAAATTGAAATTGTAATTAACCGAAATTGGAATATCTCGGCCGTGGTTTTAGGGCGTACGGGTGTCCCAAGTTATGCCAGCGGGTTGGAATAAAGTGACTGTAACCCTGAATGGCTGAACTCAGTCATTTAAATCGCTGTCCTACTGTAGACGCATTTCAAGCTCAAATGCTATTTACGTAGAGGTTGGTGCTTTGCGGTGAGCTCAACATCTGAATTATTTGATCTAGACTAAATCGCCTGATTGAGTCGCCAAATATACCTTCACGTAAACTCGTACTTCTTGAAATAATTGCGAATATAGGTTGCAGCACATTGCATTCGCGTATGTGCTAGAAGAGCGGGTAGGCACAGCATGCATGTGGGCCACTAGTGGAGTTCAGCATCTCTCTCAAGTGCTGTCAAGTAAGGTCTGTAGAGAAAGCCAACAAGACAAATTGAATGGCATGAAACAAACTAAGGCCCTTGTGAATGCTTCTGTTCCGGGTATCCAGCTTAATTTAAAAGTCTTCTAGGTAAGTGAGAAAAAAAACCTCATCTTGGCTTATATTACATGCTTGAATGGTTCTGTCATATCATATGCTACAATCTATATTTTTTGATCCTTCTCCACTATCACTACCACTACTTCATCAAATTACCAATGCATCCTTTTTCCTCCCCATCCAGCCGCTCCCAAATCTCGTCTCGAAAGCTTCCAATATTATGCCCGACTATATGTCGCACCCATCCTGCAATCATGCTCTGCGTTTCCCAATCACTTCCTGCCCACACTCGTGTCACTGACGCAGGCGGACTATTGAGCCCATAGAACTTGCTAGGATTCTCGCTGTAGGGCCCGGTGCTGGTATCAAAAAAGTGGCCTACAATAAGCTCGCGGAGGAAAAGTTTGATGATTTGAACGGGGGCTGGAAGTGGAGTCGGGCTGAAGGGACCACGGACAAGCGTAGATTTGAGTCGCACATCGTTGAGCTCGTAAAGTCTACCAAGTGCAATGACACTTTCTAAAGTTAGTGAAACATAAAAAACATTGTTACGGTAATACTCACTTTTCTTGAATCTCGGCGTTTCCAATAAGAGAATCAAAGCTTTCTACCCACTTTTCAAGCACGACCTGTAAGGCTGTTTCAGTACCATTTGTTTTCTCCAGGTCCATCTTAGAGAGCATATCCAGTACTTCAGGGCCTGATTGGCCTTGGAAAGTCACAAACTTCCTCACTATTCCGACTGCACCTTTTCCACAGCTATCGTCAGTTTTGAGGCACTCCACGGTGGCCCTCAAAAGCTCTGGTAAGAGTTCTTTAAACATGCTTCCAAAATGCTGCAGCATGGCAAGAATGAGCTGGCCTGTTGCTGCGTATGTTGCTTCAGCATATCCGGTCGTTGTATTTGAATCGGCATACAACAAGTTCTGAACAGCAACAATTAGTAGTTCTATACCACTTCGTCCATCCTTGCCGGTGAAACCCGCCAGCTGCTCAGTGGCATACTCGCATAACTGAGCCAAAATCTCGGCAGTGACGCTTAGAACTTGTCCATCCTTTGACACTACGGCAATTTGCACCAAGGTCTCAAAGAATTCATCCACAATGCCAGTAGGTAAAGGGGTGGGCCCGTTGGTGACAACAGCACTGAGAATGCCTAAAGCAAGAACAGCATCAGCGCTCCACTCGTTATTGACAGCACCCTTGATTATGGAGGTGAGTGGTTCCAATGCAGTGACGCTGAACTCCGTAAACACTTCTTCATCTGTCGCAGCCTCGCTAATCTCGGCCATAATGTCTTGCACTTCATTGGTGAGCATGACGTTTGTAGGGTCTCTGGCAACCAGCGTATACAACAGTTTGACCAGATCCGGGTTGCGAGCGGCACGAGCCAAATCACATTGAGCAATGGCGACAAGCACCTCAGCCAGAACGGCAGCAGTGCTATGGTGTGCTTTGCTTGAAATGAGATAAACAGCTTCGTAGAGGGCCTGCTCCTTGCCAATAAGGTACTCTTGGGGAAGTGAGTTGCAGTACTTGTGGATCGACAGAATGCCTGAAATGCGAACTGTGTCGTTGGGATCGGATACCGCCGCGTTAACAGTAGCCTCGAATAATGGTATCTTTAGGTTATATGTATCAATGCGGGAGTTTAGGGACCTGCAGACAGAAGATGCTGAGAGGTATGCGCGAGCTCTGAGAAGTGGATTTGCAGTTCGCTGGCAATCACTGACCAGCTGTACAAACTCATTTACTGTCTCAGCAGTTATGCTTTCGTTGTTTTCTACCAGAACTCTAGCAAACAAATAAAGGCCACTTTCCTTGAGTTTCCAGGTCTCTTGGAGCCCCTTGACTCTATCCCACAAGAGACTTTCAATGCTATTTTGTTTACCGACTGTGCCGAGGATTTCTGCAATTTGGGGGCGCGCCAGTCTGGTTCCGACTTGCCCGCTTTCTTCAACTACAAATTCGTCCATGTCATTTTCCCAGTCGTCCATATCAGCAGGGATTTGCGCCATTCGGATCAAGAGATCCACGAAATCCGGTAGAGCGGAAGCAAGTCTAGATACCACGCTTTCTAGTTCGACGGCCATGCTCAGGTAGTCCAGCTGCTCGAGCATCAAGCTTTGGACAGTGAGGTCGAAATGCAGAAAAACGTCGTTCGCTATACTGTAGTCGGTTGAGCTTTCTACAGAAGATGTCTCCTGGCCGTGAATAAATTCCCGTTCATAGGTGGGGAGTAAGTATACTGTGCTGTTAAGGCTGGCCTCAAACATTTCGAGAGCGAATGCACTAGCCAGCCGAGGCAAGGCTGTGAGTACGGCCTTGAATGACTTTAGTGACTCTAACTTGAGATCAATATACCCGATATCTGTCGGATCAGTTTGAAGTGAAACATAGTTGACAAACAATGGACACCACTGGTTAATTACAGGAACCACTAGAGTTGAAACCAGTTGGCTTTGGGTTTCCTCCTCGATAAGTAGAAATTCGATACATTCACGAAACACTTCCACAGCAATTGCACCTGCATGAGCGCCGTATTTGTCTCGCTGTGCTGCGACACTGTACAACGTTCCTAGAAGGGTATTCCCCACTCTTTGAAAATTCGTTTCGTTCATAGGCCTGGCCACAAGTTCTTTAATAGCCGATAGCGCTCCATACACCTGGTAGTCTGCGCCGTTGGCCAGCATGGCCAGCAAAGTGTCCATTAGGTCTGGCCACTCGCTGGGCCATTCTGCGTCTGCGACTCGGGCCACGAGTAGAGCGGCCACGTTTCTCACCTTGCTCTTGTGAAAGCCCAGTAGTTGTAGTAGTCCCTGGCGGAGGCTTGCTTTGACGTCTTTGCTGGGGGCTGGGCCTATGAACTCTTTGAATATTGGCGACCAAGACTTGGGGACAATGGTCTTGAGGATGAGCAGGGCGCTTTGTATCATGCCCACGACTTGGGATTCATTGGAGCCATGCTGCTGGGTATTTATTATGGCGAGGAGAGCGATGACAAGTTGGTCGATGTTGGCATCGCGCAGGGACTCTAGGTTCTGCTCAGCCTGGGCTGCGAGGCCGTGGTTGATCTGTTCTATAATCTGGTAGACCTGCTTCTCGACCTCCATTGGTACTGAGGCTGAAAGGGGGATGTGTATTGGTGTAGTTGTGTCCAGGCGCCCCTTTTGTACTGTTTGGCGGTGATTCGGATGAGGAAAGCGATGGAGTGACTTCACAGATGGTGATGTGGGCGCCGCAAGAAGGGATGAAGAAGAGGAAGAGATGCAAAAGAACAAAGAAGAAGAAGAAGATGCGTATGCCAGAGGGATGACACTTCTGGCTGCGGGTTGAGTTGAGGAAGGAGAAAGAGCTTCTGTGGAGATCAAATTTTTTTGGGACTCAAGAGGCGCCAGATCGCTGGGGAGCCCGATGCGCGCTGCGGTTGGTGCTGGAAAGGGAAAAGGGAGAAATCGCTCGGTGGATCAGACTTTGCTGTTTGGGCCGCGAGAATGGTGAGAAACAGGCAATGCGAGCATTGGACTTGACGGCCTTGATGATCATCGACGTAGAGAGTTCATTGGATTTGCCTTCATCGTGATTGACTCTGGGACCCTTGAGAGGAGGAGGACGCCAAGTACAAGCGTTTTTACGTTGCAGGTCGCTAAACTACAATTCTGCAGGCCTCCCTTCAAACTCTGCGGACACGATCGAGACACGCAAGGCCTCTACACCGTGGATTTCTCGCGACGTTACAGTGTTTCCATCACTACACCAAGCGTACATCTCTAGCAAGGTCTGTGTTGATTATCCCAGCCCATCTCCAGCCCAGTGGCACGGTGATGGCTTCAACTCCAGCTCTTTCTTCTTCCTTGCAGCTGTGTTGAACACTTTGGTTCCCCTTTCTTCTCGTTTCAATCAATTGATGGCTTCAACGGTTCCACTGCAGTTCCACGCCAGTTCACTGGGTTCTTCTACACCTCGAGTTCATCGGTAATGCAAAATTGAGTTTGCGCGTTCCGTGGAGCCTGGCGGGTCCATCTTGCGCCTATCCGTCAGTCTCCTTCCAAACAGGGGCTCTTTTGGGTTTGGCTGCTTGCGTCCAGCAAGAATATTAAACCTTCAAAGGGGTTGGAGACGAGCTCGAGAGATTCAAGACATTGGAAGTTTGCCATTGATGCTTCTACGGTAGACATCATGATGTGCGCATGTCAATTGGTATCGTTGGCAAGGGCTCCAAGCCATTTGTGCTGAGTATATTCCTCTACAAAAGACCATCATTCAGTACAAAGCGATGGTATTGCTTGGGTCTGCCGTCTACTGGGACCCTTGAACTGATGGTTTGTCTAAAGAATATTCCCCAGGGGCAGACCAACAGTGCGATACTCCAATACTGTAATTAGTTCAACAGACACCCAGAGCAGCAATTAAGGCCTCACGCACGAGAAACGTTAGAGAAAATAATAAATTTGGAGGCGGCGCTGGATAATGGTGACTGTTGCTTTCGAACTTAAATGACCTTTCGAGGACGTTTGATGTCGGAAACTCTGCGTGGACAGCATTTGACGAAGTAGTACTATAAGTGTGAACAAAGGATGGAAAGGGTAGACGTCGCGATCCCTGCACTGCAACACGCCTTGCTACTACCAGTAGAACGTTGATCAGCAAAGATTGAGATCAATGAGGATTAACTATGATGGAGGGCTCGTGGCATTCGGATGCTTCAATGTTACATATGAGATGGCCAATCGCCTGTTATTTACTGAACTGTTAGCCATGGATAATAAGCTCTCAGCCTTGAAATGCTCGCAGCATAACAGGCAACCGCCAGAGCCCGTGCCTAAACTGAACGCACTACGTAAAAGACAGGTAATTGCCTCTTGACAGCGCTTGAGGTCTCTTCAGATATATATTCTTGACATACCCCAGGAACCCCAAGACGCTTGATGGCGTTCTATCAAGTTCAATTGATCTTATTCACTGGATATGTTCGGCCTGAAGCACACCGCACTGCAAACCACTGTGTTACGGCCCTGTCTCTCTCCCAGTCGATTGCCAGGAGCACTTGTCATTCCTTCTTCTCTTCTCTCTTTCTTCTCGTCTCTCTTTCTTCTCGTCTCTTCTCTCTCGTCTCTGCTCTTCTCTGCGCGCTCGCTCGTTCTCTTTGCGCTGTGTGCCCTAACCCTCTCCCCACAGTCACCCATAACCGCCGAATAGGCTCTTGCTTCTCATGTTTTTCTAAATTTTCTCAACATTAAAATCCACTTTCCCTTCCTTCTCACTTCTCTTTTTTCCCCTTCCTCTTCTCCGCTTCCTCTCTATACCAGTCCACCTGGATTCCATTACTATTCTCTGCAATTCACCATTTCGCAATGCTTCGTAACGTTGCCCGCCGCTCGGTCCAGTCGTTGCTGAAGGCCCAGGCGCTCCGAGGTGTGGCTAGCTCCCAACGTGCCATTGGATCTGCCGGTATCCGTGCGCTCAAGTCCTCGGGCCACCACTCCGCCAGTGCCACCACTGGCGCCCGTGCCTATTCGACCAGATCCACTGTGATTCAATTGCTGGACAACATTGGCTCCAAGCGAGAAGTCGAGCAATACCTCAAGTACTTCACATCAGTCTCCAGGTGAGTCCCAACCCAATTTTTCACTTTTTTTTTCTTTCTTCCTCCCACCTTATTTAGAGTCACAATCGATAAAAGATTGGCGCAAGGGACTAAAAATGGGTTAACGAAAAAAAATTTGCAAAAAAAAAATTTTATTATTATGACTAACTTTTCAATAGCCAGCAGTTTGCAGTAATCAAGGTCGGTGGTGCAATCATCACGGATGAACTAGAACAGCTTGCGTCTTCGCTCGCGTTTCTTTACCACGTTGGCCTCTACCCTGTCGTTTTGCACGGTACTGGCCCTCAGATCAATGAGATCCTCGAGGCAGAGGGCATTGTCCCCGATTACATTGACGGAATCCGCATTACCGATTCCAGAACCATGAGTGTCGTCCGCAGATGCTTTCTCGAGCAGAACTTGAAGCTTGTTGAGGCCCTAGAAAAACTTGGTGTTCGCGCTCGGCCTATCACGGGCGGTGTCTTCTCCGCTGAGTATCTCGACAAGGACAAGTACCATCTTGTCGGTAAAATCTCCTCTGTCGACAAGACGCCAATTGAGGCCTCAATTGCTGCCGGTGCTCTTCCCATCCTGACCTCGCTTGCTGAGACTGCCGATGGCCAGATCCTGAACGTCAACGCCGATGTTGCTGCTGGCGAGCTTGCCAGAGTCATTGAGCCTTTGAAGATCGTGTACCTGAATGAAAAGGGTGGCCTCATCAATGGCAGCACTCAGGAGAAAATCTCTGTCATTAATCTCGATGAGGAGTACGAGGGTCTGATGAAGCAGCCCTGGGTCAAATACGGCACCAAGCTCAAGATCAAGGAGATCAGAGACCTGTTGACGTACCTGCCCCGATCTTCCTCTGTTGCGATTATTTCTGTCCATGACCTCCAGAAGGAACTCTTCACTGATTCTGGTGCTGGAACCCTTATTCGCAGAGGTTACAAGCTGCATTCTCGCGATAACTTGGAGCAGTTCCCCTCCAAGGAGGCACTGCGCACTGCCCTTCAGCGCGATCCTGATATTAGAGACAACAAAATCTCGGTCGCCTCTTACTTGCGCGAGCTCGAAAACACCTCCTTCCAAACGTACGGTGACGAGCCCTTGGAGGTTCTGGCCATTGTCAAAAACAACGACATTGGTCCTGCTGTCCTCGACAAATTTTTGGCAAGCAAGAATGGCTGGCTCAACAATGTCACGGACAATATTTGGGCCGGCATCCGCAAGGACTACTCTCAGCTTCAGTGGGAGGTTTCCGAGGAGGACGAAAACTCGGGCTGGCACTTTGACAAGGCAGACGGCTCGTTTGCAAAGAATGGCCGCATTCTGTTTTGGTACGGCGTTGAGACCCCCGAGGAGGTTTCCAAGCTTATCAGAGAGTTTTCCGCTCGTGTAACGCACGCGTCCTTGACCGGTAAGTCAACTAGCGCCAGCGGTCCCAAGATCCAGACTCGCTCCATGTCTACCGCCGCCATTCGCCCTTCCACTGCCTCTTCGTTCTCGCGATCTTCTATGGGAATCAATGGCCGCAGATCGTACTCGACGAACCCCAACCCTCCGTTGAAGGACGGTACCAACACAAAGCCCGCTAGAGTGGCACTGATTGGAGCTCGTGGATACACTGGTAGAGCTTTGATTGATCTTATCGATTCACACCCTTACCTTGAGCTTTCGCATGTGTCGTCGCGTGAGCTGGCAGGCCAGAAGCTTACAGGATACAGCAAGAAGGAGATCATCTACGACAACCTGCAAGTTGAAGACATTAGACGTCTTGAGGAGCGCGGCGAAGTCGATGTGTGGGTCATGGCCCTCCCCAATGGCGTTTGCAAGCCCTTTGTTGATGCTATTGACGCCGCCAAAAGCGCCCAGACTTCGGTCATCATTGACTTGAGTGCCGACTACCGTTTTGACGAGACCAGCGAATGGCTGTATGGTCTCCCCGAGCTCAGTGCAGACCGCAGTGCGTGGAGAACGTCGCGCAAGATCTCGAACCCCGGCTGCTACGCGACCGCGGCCCAGGTTGGAATCAGGCCCATCCTCGAGCACATCCAGGACGGCGCGCAGCCCACGATCTTTGGCGTGAGCGGGTACAGCGGCGCGGGCACCAAGCCGTCGCCCAAGAACGACGTGGAGAACCTGCGCGACAACCTGATTCCTTACTCGCTGACGGACCACATCCACGAGCGCGAGGTTTCGCGCCAGCTGGGCCGGCAGGTCGCGTTCACGCCGCACGTTGCGCAGTGGTTCCAGGGCATCTCGCACACGATCAGCATCCCGCTCAAGACGCCGCTGACGTCGCGCGACATCCGCAACCTGTACCAGGACCGGTACGCGGGCGAGAAGCTGATCCACGTGACGGGCGAGGCGCCGCTGGTGAAGGACATTAGCGGCAAGCACGGCGTGGTTGTGGGCGGCTTTGGCGTCAGCAGCCGCCAGGACCGCGTGGTGGTCGTGGCCACTATCGACAACCTGCTCAAGGGCGCCGCGACGCAGTGTCTGCAGAACATCAACCTTGCGCTGGGATACGGCGAGTACGAGGGCATTCCTTTGGACTTGACCATCCGCGGTTAAAACACAAACTACAAAAAAAAACTACGAACAAAATGAAGAGAAGAAGAGGAAGAACAATGGTTGAGAGAGAGAGAGAGAGATTTTAGAAGGCAGGATCAAGTAGAGTATATACATTGAATATCTAAAAAAAATGAAAGATTCAACTCAAAATCAACGAACTTGTGTGTCAGCCTATGTACTTGATTGCTGGGCCGTACCTTTGCGCTGGGCTTTTACCTATCGATTATCGATAATGCAGTGCTAAGTTGTCAGCTACCCACTCCATCGCCACATGGTAAGCTACATTCATGTATGCTATGGGATTAGAGACTTGTATATCGCATCATGCCTAACACAATCAGTCTCAGCCATCCCATGCAACTTTTACAGGCCTTTACCAACAATTTTGTTTCATTATTTGTTTTTTTTGGGTCATTGTGTCTCTTTACTTTTTATATTCATTTAAAATTTCTAAAATCAACGTCACAGCATCAAACTCATCAACTTTTTTTTCTTTTTTTTCTTTTCTGGTTTTTTAGATCTATAATCCTTTTTTTAACTTTTCTTCGTTCGTATTGTTTTTGTTTTTTTCATACATATTTCGTTGAATGATGAACAAGTATGATAGAAGGCAGGAGACTCTGCTGGACCACATTTAATCCAGGTTGAACTGTTTTCGGAGTTCGGCCATGCCTTCCTTGAGCTTGTCATTTTCGGTCTGCAGGGCCGTGTTTTGGGCAATGAGTTCCTCGACTTTTGCTTCGAGCTGGGTCATGCGTTCCAGTTTTCTGGCTCGCGACCGGCGGGCAGCCGCGGTATTGCGGGCCCGCTTCACGCTCACGGTGTCGTTGGCACCCTCATCAACGACAATGGGCGACAGTGGGGTGGACCGTGGTTTGCGGTTGTAGGCAGTGATTCCCAGAGAATCTTTCTTGTACCCATTAGCGGAGTCAACTGAGGTTTGACGCTTGCGTTTAAGACTCTTGGTGCCAGGGGCGGTGGTTGGGGTGTTGGGGATGGATCCGAGCTCCTCGGACGGCTTGGTTTGGGGTGAGACCGGCTCAGCCTTGATTTGGATTGGAGCAGGGGCCGGCACACTGATCATTTGCTCAGTGTCCTGATCGGGAACAGCCACATCATTGAAAAGGGACTCCCAGTCGTTTGAATCCTCAATCTCGACGTCTTCGAATAGAGGGCTGCCGCCCAGCATTAGGGAGTTCTGAGACTGCGAGTTGATGCCTCCTATGAGTTCTTGGGGCGAAATTGTGATCGACATGGGGGTGAGGAGTTCCTCGAGCGTGGGCTTCAAGGAAGGCTGATGAGAGAACTGCTGTTCGGTTTTGACAGGGAGAGCAAGGGAGTCTTCCTCTTGGGGAGTGAGGAGAAGGTTGAGATCCTGGTTCCAGGTCATTTTGGTCTGTGCGGCTGAAAAGTTCTCGAAGAACTGCTCGCCTCGAGCAAAGGAGCTCTTGCGAGGCGAGGAGGAAGAAGCAGGCATGTTGAAGGAATCCATTTACAACGGTAGATTGGTGAGATGATATATAAAGCAGGGACTTTCAAGGTATCAGATAAGGACGCAAAAGGCAAGCGAGACTATTGTGGAATAGCGGTAATTGACAAGAGATTTAACTGGGTACTAGAGATTGCTGATATGGACAGAATTGCAGAGACGACATGGTTGACGGCATTTTCTGTGTGTAATTTTTTTTCTTTTTAAAAAAAAAAAAACGATTCTTTCTTCGTTATAATTTTTTCTTTCTGTTTCGTATCGGGGGGGATGAGTTTAAAAGGCAGACATTGTGGGCGATACTCTTGGATGATTTGACGGGATTTGAAGATGTGAGTGAGAAAAGAGAGAAAAGAAAGAAAGTTGGCGGATTTCGATTGCACTTTATACGTCGAGTCATTTTCCTGCCGCACAGCATTGAAGCTGGTACTCGAGTACCAGGAATACTAGCTCTCGAGTTCTGTGCTAAGCGAAGAAAAGAAAAAAAAAAAAAAAAAAAAAAAAAAAAAAAAAAAAAAAAAAAAAAAAAAAAAAAAAAAAAAAAAAAACCTTAAAAAAGCTGCTTATAATATATTTTGGCTAGGCAACTGGCGTATTAGCCCCTCCTGAATCGGCACAGCGAGCATTTTGAGCGTTGGAAAACGGGCGCGGGTCTCACAGGTACGCTAGCCCAGACCCACAACTACGCCAGTGCTTTTTATGGCCCGCGGCGCGCCTCCATGGGAGTGGAGAAATTTGAGAGCGTTGAGGCCTGTCGGCTACGTGGACGCGTGCGCAATGCCTGTTGCTTGTTCAGTGTGGCCCCATTTGGCAGGTTAGAGTCACGTGCCGTGGTGCGACGGAAGCTGAGGAGGTGCAAACGGCCGCTATCGGTGGGGTTAGGGCTTTAGTTTGCTGGCCACACGCGAAACGGTGCATGCGTGTTGCTGAGTCATCTATATTGGCTGACATAATTAGCAACACTGGCTAATTACCTTGTGACTTTTTGCAAGTGGAGGCATTTCTGCTTTGGGCGTCATGCGTCCACCATATTATAAATTTCATGAGTGCTGTAAAGTACGTATACTGTGCGTATATTATAAATTTATCTCACAAAATTTATTTTATTATTTTCTACTACCTACGAAGCAGCCAAAATTCAAATGCTGCCCACTAGAGCGCTGGCTGCCAACATTTGAACATTTGAACGTTGAATGTATGGTGAGCTCGCACGTTAACTGACGCCACAATCTCGACGCCACAATCTGAGGCACATGTAGTCTGCTGTATCGATGACCAATCACAGACATTCATAACTTGAGCCGCACCCTCCGTTCCGTAACATATGAAACTACGTACTATGAAGAATCAAGAAAATTTATGATATCATAGATTCCTTTCGCTACATAGTACTAGCATCAATCATTGCAATCAATTGCCGATATCAATCTCCATGCTTCTGTGACTGCCACTACAATCCCTGTAGATATATAGTTCAGATTGATGTAAATTTGCAGAGCTCCGTGTCGTACGGCCAAACAAAGTGATCATATTACATAATTGATGCCAAATTTATTATCTGAAATTATATATAGCCGAGGAGGGCTAAAGGTGCATCATTTCCTCTTCCAGCCCGTCAGCTGGTATACGAAAATCCCAGGTACCAGAATTGGCGCAATGCGTGCATGATAAAGTGCGCACTGTTCCTGATTCGGCGTGATATCCACTTACGGTACGTGTGTGGACTGCACTCAGGCCGGCGTCAGAGTTCAACGCGCGTACAGCACAGCACAGCACGAGCTCATGAGCACTTGAGGCTGCGCACTACATAGTGATCACAGCGTATACTGAACACTCATGAGAGGTGTACTCAAGTATACGGGTCTGTGCAACCACAATGAAGCAACACTGATCAATGTGCCCAAGGGCTGCTTCAGCGTTTTATCACATCTTGAGACAGCCTTGTTAGCTGTGTTACCATGGTATCATAGAAGCTTAGCTCGAGAGAATATTCTGGCAATTCACAGCGCACGTGAAAGAACATCAATTGCAATCAATCGATGGTTCCAACTCGTTTCAGCTTATTTCAAATGGCTACAGCTCAAACGAGCCTGTCTCACAATTGGCAGCCAATATCTCACAACAGACCTCAAGCCACTCTTGTGCCGTATACATAATCAAGTGAAACAGGACTTTCAAATGTTGAACCCTCAAATGTCCACACCGCATCCACTCATGTATGCTGAAAATACTCTAGCTGACTGCGTTGCGTGAAATCAATGGGTCAGGCCTAGATGTCCACTGCAGTACATATATAATCAATCATGCCAGCCTCAAGTGCTTACCACAAACTTCAAATGGTGCGAGCTACCCATGAAATATTGATGATATCATTCACCGAGCCAATCTTCAGTACCCCTATGTCTTGATTAGTTAAAGCCGCCGGCTAGCCCAACAAAATGAAAACAGACCAATCATGCAACGTCATGCACGTTTAAACTTCATCATTGGCCATTTAGTTACTGCTTATTTCGATATCCACCAATCATCGACAGCTAAAACAGCTCAACTCAGCAGCTGTCAATTCCAATTCCATACCAATTCCAAAACTATAATTTAAAATTCAATTCTAGACTATATGTAGCCTAAGATAGTTTTGGTGTTCAACTTTTACGTGAAGCCTTCTAGATATTTATGATGATAAACCTGTTTATTCTCATGTCTCAATGATAATACTATATAAACAGGGGCGCCTTCAATCGATCGCCCGTTAGTCAACTTTTGTATTACGCACTGCCTCCATTAACATCTTTCCAGTGCCGTTGTCCATCCGGCCATGGATTACATTCTATACCCTTCGTGTTTACTTTAAGAAACCCGACTATAAAGCATCAAAAGTTTTGCTATCATCCTCAAAACTCCTGCGCTTTCTAAGGAAAGCACACTGAACAGAGAAAGAACGTGAACATGGGATTCATTGGTAACCTAAAACCACCGGTACAATGTTTTTTCTTACCAATACTTGGAATATGGAGAAGAATAAAACCAGATTTTAAAGAAACTAGATGAAAGCACTGAGCCGCGTTTTACCCTTGATTATAAAGGTGAGTAGGGCAAGAATGAAATGAATTATGTTACAAGAGCCATGATAACGTCTGTCCAATCATGACTTTATAGCAGAGGGCAAACTTTATATAAAGTAGTTATAATCTATCTATGTGTATTGAGCTGTAATGCTTGACGTGACCCGAGCTTCTGGGAATTCGAGTTTGTAACCTGTTTAGGTGGATTCCATGTATAACGAGCAAGTCTATCCAATTGCGTTAACAGGAATAAATGCATAAAAGTTTGGCAACAAACAGATTGTTACTATCAAGTGAATGAAAAAGTTTAACATCACGAGTTTTGTTCTCAAGTTGTATTTCCACCAAAGGAAAAGAGTTCTGATAATATTTCAAGCAGCTTCAAGTTGCTTCAACCTGACTTTGGATAACGTGTACACTGGTATACGGCGTGTCTCTATCCATGCTTGGTTTTGGTTTTTGATATGTAGTCTTTAGCCCCTCCTGGTCAAGTTTTAGTCTACTTGATTACCAAGTTCATGGCATAAGAAGAGGTATCGGGCACCTATATTGCACCTGTTATTGTATCTTTCAACTATAGTTTTCGTGATTGTAGCTTCCTATGCTCAAGAGATATGGTCAAAATAGTGCAGTAAATCGAAATGGATTCTTGTTCTTTCCCCTCTTGGTGTCAATCACAAGATCGAATTTCTGGAAAGCTATCAAAGGGTTTAGAGAAAAAATGAAAGGAAAAAAAAAGCCAAAAGCATCCAGAAATCAACCTTCTTTTTTCTGTATATGGTAATATTTAGATGTTATGATAGGCAGGTATAAGACAGTACTGTATATAATTATGAGATAGTTCTCTTAACATGTAAATAAGATCATAATTTCAAACAACTTCAGCTATCCTCTGCAATAAATCAAATCTAATCAACCATCTGGCATATATCATATCTCGAGCACCATATATCATGTGTTTTATTAGCTCAACTCCTCACAGATACGGACAGACGCCGGTTTGTGAAAAAGCAGTCAACAAATCGGCCAGCTGCGCTAAACGCTTGAAGACCGACGAGTACAAGGCGCCTGACACCGAAAAGCCAGTCACTCTGAAACGCAAACCATCAGCCTTGCCCGACTTCTGCTTCAACCAGCATTCAGATGCCTCACGCTCAAAGCATTTCAAACCTACTCCTTCTTCTTGTACAAACTCCCCCAGTAACTCAACATCCCTCACAGCCAGCTTGGGTTCTAACACATTCACATGGAACTTCAGTCGTCTGCTATCACTTCCTGTACCGTGCAGGTCATTCAGCAAAGGTTCCGGTAGCGGTCTACGCAAGAACAGAAGATTTGAAACTGAATATGCGTACGAGGTACCCACAAGAGCAAAGCCTTACTATGGGCCGGCCATTACCATTCCAGCCTCCCAAACCACGTCAACAAGAAATCACTTTTTTTAACTTATACAAGCATGGACAATACCAGGTCAGATAAAGTATGTAGTTGTGAGGACGATGCTTTAAGTCTTTTGTAACGCTCAATTTCAGAAAGGCTATATCTAGCCAACCAACTGGAAATCACCTGGATAATGTCGCAAAAATAGAACCATTAATGAAGAAAGAGTCCATCTTTACTAGTCTGTCAAAAAATATATATGATACATCCCTAATTAATTTAGCAAAATACATAAGAAGGTCTGTAGTTTATTAGCTACCGTTATACTTTTGTCGATCTTCTTTGATATGCCCTATCGCATTTTTGAGATTGTGTCGAGTACGAAATTTGGATTGGGAGATCGCGAATTCATGGGAACAAAAATTTATTTCCACAATAGAGCTTTACTTCGCACACTTACAAACAACAACTCTCTAAATAATGTCTTCGCTAGAATCACAATCTCTTAGCCGTAAAGAAAGGCTCGCGCAACTGAGAAACCTCAAGCGTAAAACAGAAGGCGACTCTACAAACGGAAATGAAGAAGGGTGAGATCCATACACGCATTCTACTAGGGCTGAAACTGACTAGACAGAAAAACGCGAACGGTGATTAGCGGCCGAAACTTCGACGTCGAGACACGAGGCCCCAAGATGGGATTCGACACACCGCCAACCTTTGAAATCACGGCAGAAAATGGTAGCATAGAGACTGTGGAGCTTGCATCAGAAGCACTCGAGCAGAAGGCATTAGACGACCTCAAGGCGAAATCAGGCCAGCAGATTGACCTTGATAGCCTGCAACCGAAACGTGCCAACTGGGATCTCAAGCGCGATTTGGAGCCCAAACTACAGATTCTGGAAGACAGGACCAACAATGCGATTCTACGGCGAGTACGGGAGCGACTGCAGGAGGAAAGACAGCAGCAAGCTTAGGATAAATTTGCATTATTTATTAGAATACATGTATCAAATGAGAATACAGAGCGTTTAAACTAGATCCTTAACATTGCGATTTCACTTGGTTCGTGCGTTATTGCGCAATCCAGGCACAATTGCTGGAGAACTGGACCATCCAGGATACTTCTATGCCCCATACTGAAGGGCTCGCCGTGCTATGCTGCAGCTAACATTTCTGTGGCAAGGAGGACCGGGTAACTTGATAAGATTC
Organism: Geotrichum fermentans; assembly: GCA_030564905.1. NCBI lineage: Eukaryota > Fungi > Ascomycota > Dipodascomycetes > Dipodascales > Dipodascaceae > Geotrichum > Geotrichum fermentans. Next base: position 354,817 of record JAJMAG010000001.1, on the reverse strand, counting down.
TGAAAAAATATCTCATCCCTACGAATATCCCAGAATGGCAAGCCGAAATTTCAAATCTGATGAATCACCACCAGTGGGAAGGTGCTCCCAATATATTGATATCACCGCCACCTCCTCTACTTTTTCCCTCTCCACCCTTCCCATCGTCTTCACCCGTCACCACCAACGACGTTCTTGAGGGAGAGTTACTGTTACACTTTTTATTCTTCTTCTTACAACAATATACCTGTCTTCCGGAGTGTTTAGCTACACCAAGAAGCCTCTTTTTCGACAGTTGTTTTCGCGCTTTCCAAGAAGTTTTTTCTACTGAACGAAAATGAGTGGCGCAAGATTTCCTCACTCGAGTGCTCCTCTTGCGACAATCAAGGAGGTATGCTATTAAGCACCTTATAAGAAGCCAGAAGAACAGTACTAACGCTTTGCTACAGGTCCAGTTTGGCCTTCTTTCGCCAGAAGAAGTGGTATGCTATTTTTTGAAAATTTTGAATATTTACATTTTTCGCGACTGGTTTCCACGATCCGAAGCGCGCAATTTTTTTTGTTTGCATGACTAACAGCAATGAACTAGAAAGCGATCAGTGTTGCCAAAATTGAGTATCCGGAGACTATGGACGAAACCCGTCTGAGACCACGCGTCGGCGGCCTTAACGATCCTAGATTGGGTACTATTGACAGAAATTTCCGCTGTCAGACAGTATGTATTTGACAATACATTGTCAAATCGACACTAACAAGATAGTGCGGTGAAGGCATGTCTGAATGTGTCGGACATTTCGGTCATATTGAATTAGCAAAGCCGGTATTTCATATTGGTAGGTCAAGACTTTGAGTCTTGTCTGTTCTATATTAACTTGTTACAGGATTCATCAACAAAATTAAAAAGGTGCTGGAGTGTGTTTGCCACCACTGTGGCAAGCTTCTTCTCGATGAATCGAACCCTCTTTTTGCCCAAGCAATTAGCATTCGCGACCCGAAAAGACGATTCAATGCAGTGTGGACTCTTTGTAAAGTTAAGATGGTGTGCGAGAGCGACCCCCCTGAGGAATCTTTCAACGACCCCATGAACCCTCAGAAAGGCGAGCGGACTTCGCATGGTGGATGCGGCAATGCTCAGCCCACCGTTAGACGCGACGGCCTGAAACTTATGGGCATTTGGAAACGCGAAAAAGGCGAGGATGGCGAAACTCCTCAAGAAAAGAAACCCATTTCTCCTGGTACAATCCAACAAATTTTTAAACACATCAACAGCGAAGATTTATATCGACTAGGTCTAAACGAAGACTACGCTCGACCAGACTGGATGATCATTACAGTACTTCCTGTCCCACCTCCACCTGTTCGCCCCAGTATTGCTATTAACGAGTCTGCTAGAGGAGAAGATGATTTAACATACAAACTTGCAGATATTATCAAGGCTAACAGTAATGTGGAGCGATGTGAACAAGAAGGTGCACCCAAGCATGTTCTAGAGGAGTTTGAGGCACTGCTTCAGTACCATGTTGCGACATACATGGATAACGATATCGCTGGACAGCCCCAGGCGTTACAAAAGTCTGGTCGTCCTGTAAAATCAATCAGAGCCAGATTAAAGGGTAAGGAAGGTCGTTTACGTGGAAACCTCATGGGTAAGCGTGTGGACTTTTCTGCGCGTACTGTCATTACTGGTGATCCTAACCTTGATCTGGATCAGGTAGGTGTACCTAGAAGTATTGCACGTACATTGTCCTACCCTGAAACGGTTACCCCCTATAATATTCACAAGTTGACTGAGTACGTCCGCAACGGTCCTAACGAGCACCCTGGTGCCAAGTATGTCATTCGTGACACTGGAGAAAGAATTGATTTGAGATATCACAAGAGAGCCGGAGACATTGCTTTGCAATATGGCTGGAAAGTAGAACGCCATTTGATGGACAATGACCCTGTTCTTTTCAATCGTCAGCCCTCTCTGCATAAAATGTCCATGATGGCGCATAGAGTTAAAGTTATGCCTTACTCCACCTTTCGTCTGAATTTGTCGGTGACTTCTCCATACAATGCCGATTTCGATGGTGATGAGATGAATTTACACGTTCCCCAATCTGAGGAGACTAGGGCCGAACTAAGTCAAATTTGTTTGGTCCCTCTACAGATTATTACCCCACAATCCAACAAGCCTTGTATGGGTATTGTACAGGATACGCTTTGTGGTATCCGAAAGCTCACTAAAAGAGACACATTTGTTGGATACGAGCAAGTGATGAACATTTTGTTCTGGATTCCCCACTGGAACGGTGTTGTTCCCGAACCCGCTATTATTAAGCCCAAGCCCCTTTGGACCGGTAAGCAGGTGGTTGCTCAGTGCATTCCAAATGGTATTCATATTCGCAGACTTGATAAAAGTCCACTTTCGCCAGATGATGACGGTATGCTCATTGTTAGAGGTGAAATTATGTACGGTGTGGTTAATAAGAAGACCATTGGTGCTTCTGCTGGTGGTTTGATTGATGTCATTTTCCGTGAAAAGGGTCCTACTGAATGCAGAGACTTTTTCGGAAACATCCAAAAGGTTGTGAATTACTGGTTACTTCACAACGGTTTCTCCATTGGTATTGGTGATACTATTGCAGATGCTGTTACTATGAGACATATCACTGAAACAATTTCTGAGGCAAAGCAGAAAGTGCAGGATATCATCAACGATGCTCAACTCAACAAGCTAGAGAGAGAACAAGGTATGACTCTGCGTGAATCATTCGAGCAAAACGTATCCCGAACACTTAATCAAGCCAGAGATAACGCCGGTAAGTCCGCAGAAAAGTCATTGAAGGAATTAAACAACGTCAAACAGATGGTTATTTCTGGTTCCAAGGGTTCTTTTATTAACATTTCTCAAATGTCTGCTTGTGTTGGACAACAAATCGTGGAAGGTAAGCGTATTCCTTTCGGATTTGCCGATAGAACTTTGCCACATTTTACCAAGGATGATTACTCTCCAGAGTCGAAGGGATTCATTGAAAACTCATATCTTAGAGGTCTTACTCCTCAGGAATTCTTCTTTCACGCCATGGCTGGTAGAGAAGGTCTTATTGATACCGCTGTTAAAACCGCTGAAACCGGTTATATTCAGAGACGTCTGGTTAAGGCTCTGGAGGATGTCATGGTTTGCTATGATGGTACTGTGAGAAACTCTCTTGGCGATGTTTTGCAGTTCGTCTATGGTGAAGATGGTCTCGATTCAGTGAAGGTCGAAAGTCAACCTATTGATACCATCCCTGGTACAAACGAGTCCTTTGAGCGTAGATACAGAGTTGATCTCATGGATGCAAACAAGTGTCTCAAGTCTTCACGCATTGAAAGTGGCAATGACATTTTCGGTGATATCGAGCTGCAGCGTCTTCTTGATGAAGAGTACGATCAGCTGTTGAGTGACAGACATTTCTTGAGATCGGGAAGCTTCCCTGGAAGTGACGCTGGATGGCATTTGCCTGTCAACTTGAGACGTGTGATTCTGAATGCCCAGCAGATTTTCACCGTTGATCTCAACAAAGCAAGTAACCTCACCGTACCTGAGATCATTAATGGTGTTAGAGATTTGACTGAGAAGCTTGTTGTGGTTCGTGGTAATGACCGACTTACTGCCGAGGCACAAGAGAATGCTACAATCCTGTTCAAGTGTATGCTTAGGTCAGTTTTTTCTGTTAAGCGTGTTATTGAGGAATTCCGACTTGACCGTGCTTCTTTCGCATGGGCAATGGGCGAGATTGAATCTCAGTTTGCCCGTTCATTGATTAACCCTGGTGAAATGGTTGGTGTTGTTGCTGCGCAATCTATTGGTGAGCCTGCTACCCAGATGACCCTGAACACTTTCCATTATGCTGGTGTGTCTTCGAAGAACGTCACCCTTGGTGTGCCCAGATTAAAGGAGATTCTTAACGTTGCCAAGAATATCAAGACACCGTCAATGTCCATTTACCTTGATAGAGATAAAGCTCTAGACATGACAAAGGCTAAGGATGTTATGGCTTCTATTCAATATACCAACCTGTCTCATGTCGTTAAAGCCACTGGTATTTACTATGACCCCGATCCTCAGGCAACTGTAATTCCCGAGGATGAGGATATTGTTGCTACACATTTCTCCATTCCTGACGAAAAGCTTTTGGCTGAACTGTACAAGCACAGTCCTTGGGTTTTGCGTCTTGAGATTGATCGTCAAAAGCTTCTCAACAACAACTTGACTATGGACCAAGTGACTGAAAAGATATCTCAATCATTTGGAGGCGATATGGCGCTGATTTGGTCCGATGATAATGCCCCCGATCTTACTATCAGATGCCGAATCGTCCGTGACCCTAAGACTCTTGGCGAGGAAGTTGAGGCTGAAGAAGATCAAATGCTCAAGAAGCTCATGTTTCACATGCTTGAAAAGATTGTACTATGTGGTGTTAACGATATTACCCGTGTCTATCTTACTAAGTTTGAAATCAGAGAGCCCGATGAGACTGGTGAATATCAAAAGATCGCTGCATGGAACTTGGAGACGGATGGTTCTAATTTGGCAGATGTCATGGCTATCGAAGGTGTTGATTCAAGCAAGGCTTACTGTAACTCCTTTGTCGAAGTTCTGTCTGTTCTCGGTATTGAGGCTTCAAGAATGTCTCTATTCAAAGAAATTAGCAATGTGCTGTCGTTCGATGGTTCATATGTCAATTATCGTCATATTGCGTTGCTTGTTGACGCTATGACAGCAAGAGGCCACATTATGGCCATTACTCGTCACGGTATCAATCGTGCCGACACTGGTGCTCTAATGAGATGTTCGTTCGAAGAGACTGTGGAAATTCTGCTTGAAGCCGCAGCTGTAGCTGAACTTGACGACTGTCGCGGTGTTTCGGAAAACGTTATGCTTGGACAAATGGCGCCTTTAGGCACTGGAAGTTTCGATGTCGTTTTGGATGATGCGATGCTTATGGCGAATGCAGTCGATTATGCTCGTCCTGACGTACCTGCAGGTTTTGCTGCTGGTAACAAAATGATGGAGGGAGCTGCCACTCCTTATGATGGCCGCTCACCCATGTATGACAGCGCTGTTAGTATTGGAAACGCTGACAGTAACGTTCCATTCTCCCCAATGGCCAACTCTGGTGTTGGCGATGACCGTGGTGGATTTACTGATTATGGCGGTGGATTCCAGAGTCCATTTGGAGGTGGCCAATCCCCAGGCTATGCTCCTACTTCGCCGTTTTCATCCTTTGGGTCGCAATCTCCTGGCTTTGGTGGCACTTCTCCATCGTATTCTCCCAGCAGCCCTACATATGGAGCTACATCGCCTGGATTTTCTGCAACCTCCCCGGTGTACTCCCCCACCTCTCCCTCATACTCACCGACGTCGCCGTCTTATTCACCAACCTCTCCTTCTTATTCACCGACGTCGCCTTCCTATTCGCCTACATCCCCGTCTTATTCTCCTACGTCCCCATCGTACTCCCCCACGTCCCCGTCTTACTCTCCTACATCCCCGTCTTATTCGCCTACCTCGCCGTCCTACTCTCCTACCTCTCCTTCCTACTCTCCTACCTCTCCTTCATATTCCCCCACCTCTCCTTCGTATGCACCCAACGCTGCGTCGTATTCGCCTACCTCACCTGAGTACTCACCTACTAGCCCTTCTTTTAACGGTCCTGGTAACTCTTACTCTCCCACATCTCCTTCCTACTCACCTTCTTCGCCTTCTTATTCTCCTACCTCTCCTTCATTTTCGCCAACTTCTCCATCATTTTCTCCTGCAAGTGGCAACTCGTATGGTGCGTCGTACTCCCCTACTTCTCCCAATTACTCACCCACTTCACCCAATTATTCTCCTGGTACTCCATCCAATAACCAAAACAACCAAAACAACAACAATAACTCCTAAGGTGAAGGGAGTTAAGTCTTATTTATTGCGGCTGTGAGCGGAGTTTTAAGAAAGAAAAACAAAAAAAAAACCTATGGCGACTTAATGAAAAAATAAATATTAGAAAACAAAAGACTTTATTATTATGTAAAATTAAATATTGAATATAATTGTGATTTATATCATTTCTCAGATTTCCTGTAAACATGGAACACTGGCTTGGGACAAATGCTGAGGGTAAGGGGTGAAAACTTTTCTAAACTCCCAACTTGCAGGAACTGAAATTTTTTTGTTCTTCAAGATCTCATTTACATACAGACCGGGCATTCAACTATGGCACGAAAAGGTTCGAGACAGTCCACCGAGACTTGGGACGATTTCGAGCACGATGAAGTCGACACATTTCATGAAAACCGTGAGAAGGAGCTCGTCCAGAAGGCCACTGCTGGCCGACGCATGGAGGCTGACGACGAATTCGAAATGAGCGATGAGGAGATCATGGGCCTCAAGGGTGCTGGATACAGTGACGAGGACGAGGACGACGATGATGCAGAGCTATCGGACGATGGTTTGGGCGGCAATGAAGCTGGAGAAGAGGAGGAAGAAGAAGGCTGGGGTCGTAAGCGATCCAACTACTATGGCGCAGATGATCTTGAAAACGACGACGAAAAGGCTGAAGAAGAGGCCGAAGCGCTGCGATTGCAGAAAAAACACCTGAGCGAAATGAAGGCGACTGATTACTACGAGGAAGATGATTTCAAAGCATGGGAAGCGTCAGCAAAGGCGGCGGAAGAAGACGGTACAGAACAGACAGTGCATGAGAGCTTACCAACACAAGACGTGACTGCTCTCAGTAAGGAAGAACGACTAAAGCTGTTGGAAACGGTGTACCCCGAAGCAACGCCACTAGCAGAAGAGCTCGTGTCTTTGCTACCACAGCTAGTAGAGCTCCAGAAGGAGGTTGAAGATGAAGGAGAAGCACAGCTGAAAAAGGTCCAGTTCACTGCGCTGTCGGCATACATGGGAACTATCGACGCATACTTTGCTCTGTTAATAGGCAACATTCAGGGCGCAAATGTGAATTTGAAGGAGCATAAGGTCATGGAGGGTATTCTCAAGGGTCGTGAAGTGTGGCGATCCGTCAATGATCTTGCTGTTGGAAGTGGTGCTGCAGATGAACAAGAGGATGAAGAGGATGAAGATGAGGAAATGTTCGACACCGAGGCATTGATCAAATCGGCCAAGTCGGCAGCTAAGCGCAAGCGTGGTGAAGCTGAGGACCTTGACGATAGTGAAGATGAATCCGAAGACGACTCCAAGAGCGAGCAGGCCGAGTCGGATAGTGAAGTTGAGGCTGGAGAGAGTGATAGCGATCTAGATATCTCAGTTCCAGTTGTGGCCAAGAAGGCCGAGAAGCGTGTCGGCGCCGGCTCGAAATCTGATTTCGGCGAATCTACAACCATCAGCAGCGCTGACGCCGCCGACAAGGCCGCACGCAAGCGTAACCTGAGATACTACACATCCAAGATTGACCAGCAGTCGGCCAAGGTGCGCGAAAAACTTACTGGTGACTCTGACTTGCCGTACCGGGAACGCCGATTCGAGCGTGAGCGCAGACTCAACGAAGAGGCCCGATTACGCGGCCAGGGCGGCGAGGACGCCGATGACTTCAGCGGCAGCGACACAGAGACTGCACACCAAGTGCGCTCCGGCTTTGAGGACGACTACTACAACATGGTCGCAACGGGAACCAAGCAAAAGAAGGCCGACCGTGCCGAGGCCCATAAATCCGCCGTGCAAGCCGCCAAAGAGGGCAGACTGGCCGAGCTGGCCGACGAGGTTGGCGAGAACGGCAAGCGCGCCATCAACTACCAGATTCTCAAGAACAGGGGTCTTACTCCAAATCGCAAGAAGGATAACAGGAACTCGCGTGTCAAGAAGCGCAAGAAGTACGAGACGGCACAGAAGAAACTGTCCAGTGTGCGCAGGGTGTTCAAGCAGCCGACCGGCGCGTACGGCGGTGAGCAGACGGGTATCAAGAAGAACATTGTGAGGAGTACAAAGTTTACATAGGGAATCAACAGCCAAAAAAAAAAAATTAAATAGAGAGTATTGTCACAATGAGGATATAATAAAATCTGACTTGAAGACGGTAAAAGAATGCACTAGCTAATATTAGCTTCTAGTAAATAACAGAGGACAGTGATCCAATGGATAACTGTATTGCCTGCCGTTTTGGTGATCCCCAGAAAACCACCTAACAGTTGAAGTGGCATAATATAATGAGTATCCATCGTTGAATTTCAGAGGATGGTCTACGGGCGCTTCCTCCATGCTATTTTCCATTATGAGAGTTTCTATATCTGAATTTGGTGATCTCATTGCTTTCACCTATATGCGCACTTCCTCTCGTTACATGTTGTTGATATCATAAGGTCTGTATGACCCAAAATTGGGAAGCACCCGTAAAGAAACTGGGTAGTTTGCAATATGATTTATGATAACTATATGCAGATCTATCATCATGGAAATGAATATATAGGGATTAATGCTAAATATCACGAGTCCGAAACGAGTCGCAGTTCATATTCAAAATCGTCCACGTTCTCGCCAGCCTTCTCAATGCGCGCTAACTCACTTGGCGCAAACAATGCCATCTTGCCACCAGATCCGTACTCGTTCAACTCCAGCATCCACACCCGCTGGCACGGGTAAGGGACGTATACGTCAATGGTACAGCTCTCCATGGGCAATTGGTACTGCAAATGGTTTTCATAGAACTCGTCAATTTCGTACCGGATTTCATCAGCCAGAGGCTCCAAGAACGGGTAGCATGCGGAGGTGTCTACCTGAGACACGGCAATAATAGCACGGTTGTGGACAAAGATGCGGAAGAGGAAGGCAGGGTTCAAAGGGACCTCCTGGCGGAGGATCATGCAAGAAGGACGGGTCTTTAGAGTAGTAAGAAAGTAGTAAATCTCGGCCACAGTAGTACATACTGGACCTGTAATGGTTTCAAAATGAGGAACAACAGAGCCGAAATGCGCAAGGGCTTCTTCAATCTGGGTTTGAATGCTATTAGTCCCCTGCCGGCCGGCCGGTCCCTGGGGGATCTGAATGAGAGTGGAAGGAAGGCAGAGGGGAGCAAACTTGGTGTACATTTCCATACTGTCAAACTTGTTCCAGGTCATTTCAAGGGCATTGTTAGTGAGTCCAGGCATTATTGTTCGAGTGATCTTTTCTTGTCTTTTAGAGTAGTTTGGAGACGTTAAATGTGAGTTTGAGAAGATCCAAATGCTGAGAGAGGTTCTAAGGTGAAGTGACACACTGGCAAGACATGTTCTAACGCATGATAATAAATAAAATTTTTAACAAATCAAGGGATTGGTATTGCAGCGGGCATTTGGTATTCTATTCTCTAGTGGATTGCAAGTTTTGAGACTGTGGTTGGTTTCATGGCAGGAACCATGGCAATGCGACGCTTCTTATACATGGCGACAGACTCGCGATAATATCAGGGTTAGGGCCACTGTGTCTCGTGAAATTCGGATTCATGGCCAGTCACCGCGCGTGCGAAGCCAGCATTAGAGCAGAATCCATACAAGGGAAGTGAAGCCTACAACGCTATTAGGGATCTCTGGAGATTAACCTACTGGAAGAGTCAGACGGCAAAGAGTCATCTTCTAGTTCGAAAGGGATTGACTCACACAACACTCACAACCGAGACCACGCGTAAACAGGATCATCATGGACTCGGACAGCGATACACATGAGTCGCGGCTGCTGTTCAAGCTGATACTTGCTCAGCTGGTGAACGAGAAGGGCGAGGACTCATTTGACGAGATAGTGGCCGAGCTGAGGGCCCACGCGCTGCTTTCGAGCTTCACGGTGGAGACAAGCATGAATGCAACGGTTCGTACCATCCACCAGAAAGGCGCGTTGAGGGTTTGCATTGCTAACTGAAATACACAGGCGTGCAAGGAGTACTATCTCCAGCTGCTCGAATCCGAAGGCCTCAGCCGCGAGGAGCGTTCATCAGGCCGACGCACCAAGAAGGGTGAGTTTGATTTTTTGGTTTGGTTTGCGCAATGACAAACTAACCCGCTATTCTTTTCCTTTAGGCACCCCGTGGACGTTGAAGCTGGCGCAGACGCTGTACATGGCGTACACGGAGGAGCTGATGCAGACTATTCGTGACGACGAGGCAGAGTTTGTGAAGACGTATGCGGAGATTACAGAGATTCAGGAGGGCAAGCACGACGAGCGACTGAGGAGAGAAGCGGAGGAGGCCGCATACTGAGTAGGGCCCAACTGTATGAATTTCACATGTGCGTGCTGGCGTAGTGGTTTTGGTCTTGACTTTTTGGTCTGAAGGCCGCCCTTTGGCCCTTGAGCACTTGACGACTACTTCCCACTCACGTCCACTTTCCACTGGTCTCTACTCTCAGCCCGCTCGCCGGCGCCGTGGCCTGAGCCTCTGGAGGCGTAAAATCGTGAAATTTCGTGTCCAAAGTTTCCCTCGAGCTGTCCACGCGCACGTCCCAGCCGTTTGTCACATGAAAGCGCCCACCAGCAACGTTTTCTTGACGGAGGCCGCGCTTCTTTTTTGTATTTCTTTCTAATTTCACGCTTTGCCCTTTCACTTGGCAAGCGTTTTTTTTATTCTTCTCAATGACATTTTTTACTTGTTCAATTTGAATTTCTTCATTTCTCTCCTTCTTCTACTCTAGTGTTGTGTCTCCTTGCGTAATTCTGTTGCTGGTGCTTCACCCTCCTCATCCCACTAGACTTGCGCTCAGTCATCAGCATGAACTTCTTTTCAGGCCCCTCGAGGCCCCCGCCGCCGCCGCAGCCAGACCCCACAAACACAATACCGGCTACACCAGTTGTAGACCCGCCTCCAAAGGATTCAGCAAGAGACCATGTTGTCGACATCATCATCGAGAAGATACTCTCAACAAGCCTCAGAATTCCACTGTCACCTGCTAAAGGCGGGGATCCTGAGCTCTCGCTCGCCCTCATGTCCCGCAACATTCGCAAACTCAACTCAAGGTAGGCTTCTCTTAAACTCTTTAGATTACAGCCAGCTAACTGTAACCAGAGCAGGTGCACTGTTAATACTTCCTGCGGCAATCTCTCACATCGCTTCTTGGCACCAGCCAGCCCTGACCATCTCGGCACTCATCATCTACACATATTTATGTTTTTACCCATATATGCTCGTTGCCATCCCTGGCGCTCTCGTTCTCGTTTTAATCCTTGTACCAGGCTATGACTCGAAGCATCCCAGAAATCCAGATACTCTGCCGACAAAGTTCCTACGGCCCACACACCTGGCCAGCGAAAAAGAAGAGTCTGAACTAGCCGAATTCATTGCCGAGCAACATGCGCGGGCAGCCGCTGAATCTCAAAAACAGTTTCTGGAGCGGCTTCTTGATCTTCAAACTCTTCTTTCGAGGCTCGTTTACGCCATGGAGACGTTCGAGCACGCCGTCTACACCGTTGGAAGCTTTGTGGACGAAACGTTGTCTACAACTGTGTACCTATCCCTTCTGGTGCTTCTCTCTATTACACTCTACGTTGCATCAAAAGTTCCTGTCAACTTGGCCTTGTGCGCTACTGGCTGGGCTGTCATGGTCTCTTCTCACCCATTAATATTCCCACGCCTGAAGGCGATGCTCATAGATTTCTTTGCACAGCAAGATCCTGAGCTTATCGCAGCCCTGCAGCGGCTTCAGCATAGGGAGGTTGTGATAGATGATCCACCAGAGGAGCACACCGTGGAAATATTTGAACTTCAACGGGTAGGACTTACCCCGCGCCAGTGGTCGCCCTGGGTGTTCACATCAACTCCCTACGAGCTAACGTCTCCCCTCCGCATCTGCCAAGACCGCCCTGTGGGCTCGAGGTTCTTGGATGAAGTTTTGCCACCCGAGGGCTGGTTCTTTGAGGATGAACAAAAATGGACGGTCGACCTCACGCCAAAGCACTGGGTAGCTCATCGCGGGCTCCTCTGCTGCGAAATGGGCACGGACGACGGCTGGGTCTACGACTGGACTGAAGCTCAAGAGCGCGGCGATTGGCGCCGACGCCGTTGGATCCGTACATGTTTTCGATACGCCGCCGAGGACTAGGCAGTAAATTGTATCAGGTTAAATAGCTATAGCTTAAGTAGCTCAGTTTGTGCATATCCCATATTTGTTATGATTATTATGATTTATCTTTATTTTTCACATTCACCCACATATTCGCGTGGTGCATTTTTCACACTCCATGGTATTTTGCGTTTTGCATTGGCCAACGCAGCATTTTAAAAAGTTCCACCGCCCCAGCACAAAAAAATGGACGACTTCGTGCCTGGCGCACTCAAATCCTTTGATGCTTTCCGTAAGTAGCTCTTCTGGCCTATGTAAGCCTGTGCTAACGCCGTCGCAGCCAAGGTATCGTCCTCCTACTCCATTCGCAGCACGCGAGGTGGAGCCCTCACCATCCTGCTAGGCGTCACGCTCACCTTTTTCATCTGGCTCCAATTTGCACAGTACCTAGGCGGCATCGAATCGCATCAGTTCTCTGTCTCCAAGGAGCTTGATCGCGACATGCAAATCAACATTGACATGACCGTGGCCACGCCCTGCATAAAGCTGAGCGCCAGCGTTCTAGACCAAAGCATGGATCGCATGCTGGCGAGCGAGGTGCTCAAGTTCCAAGACGTCGACTTCGAAGAGAGCCTGGCGCACTCGGAGATGATCCGACTCGACGACGTTAATCTCAGAAGGGAGACGCTTCATGGTGTATTGAAACGAGCCAAGCGCGCGAGGGAGTACGCTAAACGGAAGGAGAAGAAGAACGGCGGAAGCTGCAGGATCTACGGAAGTTTTCCCGTAACAAAGGTTGCCGGCGACTTTCACATCATCTCAAAAGACTTCTTCTTACGCAGTATACGACATGATCTGGGCAGTAAGTTAAAGGAACCGCGTTTTTTGGCTGTGGCGTGCTGAACAAAATTACTAACACACAATAGCACACAACTTCACGCACATCATCGACGAGTTCTCGTTTGGCGACTACTACCCGAAACTTGTCAACCCTCTCGACGGCACCGTATCCACTACCTCGGAATGTATGTTTTTCCCCTTTTCCATTCAGTAGCTATTTCTTACTCTTTTTTAACACTTGGCAGCCAACATTGCCTTCCAATATTTCATCTCCGTCGTCCCCACTACCTACGTCTCTTCTGCCACCTCCCGGAGAATTGTGACGAATCAATACGCCGTGAGCGAGGTTACACGCGACATGACCCGCAACATCAACCCGCCTGGCCTTTTCTTCAAATACGACATTGAAGCGATTGGCCTCACGATCACCGATGAGCGCTTGCCCTTCCGGCAGTTTCTAGTGCGACTTATAAACATCATTGGTGGAGTTGTGGTGTGCACCGGAGCAGGATACAGGCTGGTTGAGTGGACATTGAAGGGCGTATGGGGACGGAGATACATGAGCGCAGATGACAGGAAGGAAGGCATCATCGATGCTAAGGAAAAACCAGATCAGTAGATTATATATGAACTTGAAAGAGACCAAAAAAAAGGGTGGTAGTTTGGAATATTAAGAAAAGAAGAATTCCATGTCAGCTTTTGGAAAAATACTTGTTCATACTGAGACGTAATGAAATGAAGAGCTTTAGTTATGTGCCTATTCAACAATCGAACACTCAAATTCCACACTGGCGGGCAAGGTTTTATGAAGACCTGAATGGAATACCGGCCGAGTACCGGCATTGCCAATTCTTTAGAAACGCAACAAGTTTCAGCAAAGCTTTATGGGGTTAGAATATATTGTAGACTCGATTTTAAGTAACGTAAACATCTCTCTCACTTTTTTTTTCCAGAATACTTTATCTTCCACCTTTTTCTCGCAGTCTCTGTATTCATTACTTCCCGTCGTTAACGAGACACTACACTAGCTCTCTCGCAATCAGCACGTGACTTTGATGAATAATTATGTGAACAGCCCTTCTGCTCACGTGCGCATCTCTTATCGGCACGTGACTGTTCACCATGACAACAAGTCCTTTGGGAGTCACATGCCCAGCAGGGCAAGGGCGCTCTGTGGGAGGACATAACCTGTCAGCGACTGTCGTGCGTTGCCTTTTCCCTTCGCACTTCCTACAAATCGTCCAACCTTCCTCCACCAGCTTATTATCCCCAGCCTGTTTAGCATTATTCTTTTCCAAGTTCTCTCAAGTTCTCTCGAGTTTTCAAAAAAACCCTCTAGTACTTGTTTTTTTCTCACTTTCTATCTATACCCAGACGAACATTCTCAACATGAGGTGAGACAGCCGCCATCTGTTCCGCGTTTTCCTGCTAACCCCACAGCTCCCCCAAGCGCCGCATTGAGACCGATGTCATGAAGCTGTAGGTATATCCAATAGGCCTTAGCAACTTGTCTAACTGGATAGCCTTATGAGCGACTACGAAGTCACCCTCGTCAACGATAATATGTGAGTGGCACTCTTTTTCTTCGCTGGGACAGAACTAATCTAACCTTTGCAGGCAAGAGTTCTTTGTCAAGTTTAAAGGCCCTGAAGAGAGTAAGTATTGCACTAGGGTGTCAAGCCCAAAAAACTAACAAATTAGCTCCCTACCTTGGTGGTATCTGGAAGGTGCATGTCGAGCTGCCAGACCAATATCCGTACAAGTCGCCGTCAATCGGGTTTGTGAATAAAATGTACCATCCGAACATCGATGAAATGAGCGGATCCGTATGTCTAGATGTGATTAACCAGACCTGGAGTCCAATGTTTGACATGCTGAATATCTTTGAAGTCTTTTTACCTCAGCTATTAAGGTATCCAAATGCATCCGACCCTTTGAACAGCGAGGCTTCATCGCTCCTATTACGAGAACCCAAAACCTATGAATCCAAAGTAAAGGGTGAGTTCGCTTGTTAAAGTTACATAGCGTTACTAACCTGAGTAGAATACGTCAAGAAGTATGCGTCGAAGGAAGCTTTTGAGGCTGCCGACGACGACGATTCATCCGACGAGGAAATGTCCAGTGTCGGGTCGTTTGATAGTGACGAGGAGGGTGAAGACGCTGCCGGTAAGATGGACTTCTAACGCGCCCGTAAGCGAGCATGGATAATATTTATGAATAGTGGTCGCTGCATTTTCACGAAATTTGTTTGTCTTTTATTTTATTAGTATTTTATTAGTATTTTTTTTATCATTATCATTATTTTATTTTACATTTTCGTACTGGTTGACGTCGCTTTGAGGCTAAATGTAGGCGTTGAGCAGAAGATTCCCCTCCCGGGGATGTCCCTGGACTGGACAGTTTCATGTTCAGTATTTTCGATCTGCGTTTTTCCGGGTGAGCACGGTGATCAAGTCAAAGCCCCAATCCCGCGCTAGGGCTCAGCCAGTATCTGGCCAAAATGCGTATCAGGAGAAGGAGCGTCGTGCTGGGTGCTTATCGGGTGGTGTTATCGAGGGGGCGGCAAGAGAAGGAACCCGAATTTGGCATCTCGGAAGCCAACGTTACTAGGTCAGATCGTTCAGCTAAGGGGTGCCACGCAGCTAGGCCCAGCTAAGCTGATTTCAAAAGCTTTGGTTGCTCAACTGCTTTTTTGAACTGCAATGCCCAAGCCGGGCCACATGGGGGATAATGTATAAGTATCAGTTAACCGTTTTGTTTCCATTCCTATGGTGATATGTATGCACATGTAAATGAAAGGCCAGGATGAAGTCAAATGCTCAAATATACATGAAAATGATCCAGTGCGCTTGGGCTTAAATTGCCTGTAATGTTGGTGCAAGCATTTCGTGGGCTTTCCCAAGCTCTCAATTCAGGCGGACCGGAACAATTCTCTACAGTCGCTACGCAATGCGCACCACCACAGCCATGCGAGTGGAAAACTCATGTCGATTTGCAATACGAAATATTCAGTTATCGTCTTTCATGTGCCTTGGCTTATAATAAAAACCACAAGACTTGCCGCTTTACTTAAAATTCTCTTTCCTTCTCTTCCTTTCTTTCCTACAGTCAAATTATTTATTCTTGCCTGATGATCTTGTAATCTAGATATGCATCGCTTTCCGTGACCAAGAACCGTCAAGCTCGCTCTATTATTGACAGTGAACAAACAAGCCTTGGAGTGTGATCTTCGACGAATCCGACTTTTACCGTATCATCTCCTCTTCCACCAGCCCGCCTTCCTCCCCGCTGGATTCACACTATTTTAACCCTGGCTTTTGTCTTTATTATTCTCCATTTCCTCTTCCAGCCAGTATCTGATAACTTCATTATCACTGCGACTTGTTGCAAAGTACGGTCTGTACTTGTGCAATATATCCATACCTCGAATCCCTCAGCATTTTCACAAAATACACGATGACAACAACCGTCCCTTCGATATACGCATTCCCTCCTCAGTCGGTGCATTACACCCTGGCACTAGCTGACCATATCATTGCCGCACAAAACCAAGCCTTGTCTCCGCGATTACCAACAGTCAGCCCACCAGGAGTAATTGGAGCCGGAGGACGACTGAAATCAACACACAGCCTGAGAACCCGAAACAAAAACCGGAGATTCCGAATTGGTCTAGGTGGCGGAAACCTAGTTCGTATTGTAGCAGAAGGCATTTTGAAGAGAAATGACGTACGGTGGGACAAATGGTAAGTACTGTGTTACGAAAATTATTAGGCTTGTGCTTTTGGAGTTTGTGATTTGGGCCAGGATGGGCAATGAGCCCCAAAGGTTCTTATGCTTTTTTTTGGCAAAAGACCAAAATCCTTCAACACACATTTGGACTCCATATGTTTTGCTAAACTTGGACTAACAAAATAGGGATATTTATCTTACTGATGAACGGCTGGTGCCTTTCAACCAGCCTACCTCTAACTATGGCAACCTCTACAGAACCCTGCTTGCCCATCTTCCTGGACCACATTACCCGCGAGTGTTCTTCATTCCTGAGTCTCTTATGCACGATCCCCAGGCTGCGTCCGACTACTACGAACGCATACTCATCAAGACCTTTGCACACAAGGATAGCGTCAAACTCCCTCTTTTCGACCTGATTCTGTTGGGCTGTGCGCCGGACGGCCACATTGCAAGTCTGTTCCCAGGCCATGCAGTTCTGCGGGAAGAGCTGGCATGGGTGGCTCCGGTCAGAGACGCACCAAACAGAGATCCGCCTGTGCACGGACTCCCTGTTCAGCGCGAGAACAGAATCACGCTGACCTTACCGGTGATTAACCACGCGGTGCGCGTGACGTTCGTGGTCGAAGGTCATACTAAAACAAGGGTGCTCAAGGAAATCATGGAGCGCCCGGAAAAAGGCCTGCCCAGCAGTCTGGTCAACGAGGCCGCTAAGGGAAGAGTTAGCTGGTTTGCAGACGAGGTGGCATTACGCGGAGTGGCCGTAAGTACGAAGGAGTACGTCATGGTGGCAAGATCTGAAACCTTGTCACCAGTCAAGGGCCCCGTGGACACACAGTTGGAAACACACAATAGCATTACTGTTTAGAATGTATGTAGGTATCTCTATTGCTAGTATTGAATAAAAAAGTCGTATGTTTTAGGGCTCATTGCAAGGGCTCCGATGAGCTGCTCAGGCGGTTCAAGTTGAGATACACATCGGTGCCATATCCCTCCATGGAAATTAATTCTAGGTCCCCGCCAAAATACTGGGCATACAACCGACTCAGTGGTAAGCCGTATCCGAATCCAGCCATCGGCGCCTTGAACTCACTGTTGTTTTCAGGGTTCAATTCAGGCGTATCTGCCACCGTACTATAAGTGTACTGCCATACCTTTCTAATGCTGCTGCGCGGGATTCCGCCTCCCTGATCGTGGATCTTTATTGTGATATCCTCGTGCCCCACTGCGACGATGATCTTGACGGCTGGGAAGCTTTCGCAATGAACGCCATGGAATTCGACCACCGCGCGCAACGAGTTCTTGACCATCTCAAATAGCATGTGCGCCAAATGGCCTGGCACGTACATGATCTCTAGGCTTGGGTCACACACAATATCAACCTGGGGGGCTTCCAACAGTCCATAATGCGTCTCGCAGATGAATCTAGCGCCGTCAATGCTTTGCTGAATGACATCATACACGTTTGTGCGTGTGCAGATGATTCCCACGTAGTCGTTGCGTCCTGGCTCGGTATTGAGGGCAATATGCTGGCCAATGAGCATGCGTACGCCGATTCGCGACATGGTGAACTTATCTAGGAACGGTTTTTCAACCGACTGTTTATTGGATCTCGTTGATGTCCTTTTCCATTCAGCAACGCCTTGCGCGATAGTTGGGATGACGGCGTCGTGCCGCCTCTTGATGATTTGAAGGGCTTTGGTCATTTCACGGTTGTAGTTGCCGATTTCTGCTGGCCATAGGACGTTCGGCTCTACGTGAGCAAAGTACCGTCTATTGCGCTCCGAGTATGAATGTCGATTGCCATCACTCTTTGGCACATCTTGGTTGCGCCCGCGCTCGGCCTTGAGTGCGAAATCTCTTGCAGGGTCGACAGGGAACTCTTCGATACCACTGACGTTCCGGACTTGCGTTGGCTTGTACAGCCACTGTTTCAGTTCAGAGCTCAGCTTTGGTTGTTTAACATTCACGAGTTCCTCAAAACTCATCGCGTACCACTCGCGGACCCTTTTGACACTCGGCGCGTCGGCCAGTCCATCGGGAAGCTCTTCCAGGTCGCGGATACGATGGCCAAGGCGAATAGGCAGCTCCTCCTGGACAAACTGGGACGCTCGAAAGAGAGTGCCAGCAGTGGGGTTTGGTCCAAACTGTACCATCTGGCGCATTGGCACCGACTGGGCCGGGAATTTGGCGTAGTGGGCGATTTGCTTTGCGAGATCTTTAGAGTATTTCCACCCCATTGTGAAATTCTAGTAATAGTGAGTCGTCAATAAAACGATGGAGAGGAGAAAATGAATAAATAAAAAAATGCAGATGTTGGCGATATATCCTTCTATCTATGAATGAGATCTGTGGTTGAAGGACTTCGAGTATTTCTCAGACGTTTTATAGAGCGGCGGCGATGAAGCCCAGCGGCTTGAACTTGCTATAATTAAATAGAAATTGTAGTCTTCTGTACCTCTACTTTCTAATTTCACTTGCACTTTCTGGAATGATGGTCGAGGATGGAAGGTGTAGGTTGGAGTAATCTCTTTTGTTTTGGCCTTTTTTGGCCTTTTTTGAGCCTTGCTCGTTGATGCTGTTTATCTGGCCGAGGTTGGCAGGTGGTGAGGCTGAAATCTGCCAAGTTCCCAAATCGCATGTGCGCGCGCGATGGACCTGAGCTACGAAGCTTCATACATGTATGTCTGCAGTTCAAGGAGCGCTTGGTTGGCGATAGACACAAGAGCCTGTTGATCCTGTAACTCACGATCCTTCACTGGCGAGTGAGGAAGGGACGTTCCCTACTATGGGACCTTTTGGTCTGGCCGAGCCTACCGCTTTGAGGCTCTGATGCGTCGCTAAGCAGCGGCCTCCCGCAATGAGGTCGCTCACACTCGGTTCTCGGCTTCTGGTCGTCTCTGTCAATGAGGCTACGCTGGAGGCTTCATTGCCTCGCCTGGTGAAACTTGGTGGTGATCGCGTCTTGTGGGTGCAGCGGTCCGGCGTTTGTGGCCAATGTGGCAGGGCTCAGCCTTGCGATTTCTTTCTCATTTTTTTTTTTTCTCTGTGAAATATTTGACACCTCACCATCCAGCGCGACTTGATTCTGATCTCCTCCTGAACCACAACCGGGGATTCTTTTCCATCCTCATGTCCTAAAAAGCCGAAAACAGCAGCAACACCATGACAGACCTGGCTACCCTTTCAGTCATTCTCGGCTGGTCCTACTTCATCTGCTGGGTAAGACGCTCAGCAGCTTTCTATATCGAGTCAGTACACTAACACCATCAGGGAATGGCTTCATATCCCCCGATCCTGCTCAACTGGCGGCTACGCTCAGTCGAAGGTATCTCACTTGACTTTCTCTATCTCAACATCATTGGCTACGTCTGCTACACCACATCCATCTGCATGCTCTACTTCAACCCCTTCGTACAGGCGCAGTACGCCATGAAATATACCCCCGCCAACGCCAACCACACCCCTCACTACCCACTTCTCAAAATCAACGACGTTGCTTACACTGTCCATGGGCTCATTTGTGCCATGGTGGTCTTTTACCAAGTCCATTTCACCAATTACAAAAAGTCCCGAGCTCAACAGCATCTCTCGTCTTCGTCCACCGTTCTCATTTGGATCGTCTGTGTAGGGTGTGGTCTTGTTGCGGCAGGTATCATTTTCTTCCCTAGCAAGACTCCATTCAAGTTGCTGGATTTTGCCGAGCTCTTGGGTTTTGTCAAGGTTTTCATGAGCACATGCAAGTACGTACCGCAGCTGTTGTACAACCAGCGACGGCGATCCACCAAGGGCTGGGCGATCAACAGTACGATCCTCGACATTACTGGAGGGTTTCTGAGTCTCTCCCAGCTGTTTGTAGACGGCCTGGCCAACCACGATGTGGCGTCTGTCTTTGGAAATACGAGCAAGCTCGGCCTGGCGTTAGTGAGCATGTTCTTTGATATACTGTTTCTTGTGCAGCATTTCGTTCTGTTCAGACATCGCCAGCCTGAGGTCATTAGCTTGAACGATTGGTAGCTGCTAGTAGGAACTCGCATCAATGCCTTCACTCAAGTCTTCTCTTTCCCTGCTCCTGCTGGCGCGTATCCGCATCACGATGGATTTGCCTAGACAGAGCCCAAAATCAGCCCCTGAGAAACCAATCCCTTTCTCACTCCCTCACCAATTCCTTCTATCCCTGCACACCAACACTAGACATCTTCTCCAGCGTCCGCTACTTCTCGCTGGACTTGTTTATTTCTTGTAATTCGCATTCTTCCGTAACCCTGTCTGTATATAGCAGTGTCACAGTGATATTCAGGCACAGCTCTCTTGCCAAGCGCACTCGAACGCCCGCATATAAGAATCCCTTTTCTGTTTTTCCCAGCGTGTCCCAGAGCGCGTGTGCGCATATAGTGATATTTCTTCGGTGGTTTACACAACCCACGGTGACCCTGAACGCTCTTCACCACCCGTAAAGGCAGTTCGTTCGCGGTTTCTTTGCCCGCAACGCTCGACGTCTCTGCTACTTCGTTCTCTGCCCTGCGAGCTCTGCTCTTCATCCACAGCGGAACTTCGTGCATCTCAGCAACGACCGACCGACTTGTGCTTCCTTCGGGTCCAAGCATTCGTCCAAGCCTCGCCTCGTATAGCCGCCCCCATTTAACATTACGAAACAAGAAAAAAAAAAAAAAAAAAAAAAAAAAAAAAAAAAAAAAAAAAAAAAAAAAAAAAAAAAAAAAAAAAAAAAAAAAAAAAAAAAAAAAAAAAAAAAAACATTAAAAAAAAAGGAAAGAAAAAAAAAACACCACCGTATCTTCACCACCTGAACACCTGGACAAAATCCTCGAATTGAAGGAACGCGCTTCATAATAGCATCCATCCGGCTGTGTGCGTCTTTGCCTACTTCTCATAATCGAAGCTTCTTGCAACTAGCACTAGAATCTCACGCTGCCTGAATCTGGTGAGTGCACTGGCCCCTCCACCAACCAAGTGCATGCGTCTGGCAACTTTTAGTTCTCTCTAACGCGCCATCTAGTATCGTTCATACATGCTTGCCACCTGATATAGCTACCTCTAAAATGAACATCGATTCCCAGCCGCGACAGCTTGACCACCTGGACGCCGGTGCGCTGAAAAGCTCGGAAACGGACATGCTTCATGGCTACATCTACGACTATCTTCTTAAACACAACTATGTCGATTCTGCAAAAGCTTTCTTCAAAGAGGGAGAAGTCACATCTAATGGCAAGACCACGCCCGTTGCTCTCTCCTCCTCTGTCAAAGGCACCTCTCCATCTTCTTCTGACACATCTAATCACCATGCAAACGACGACGCGACGACCGTCAACGGCATGTCATCAACCCCATCCACCTCTTCGACCCCTCGCCCGTTCCCTGACCACCAGGCGCGCAATAACACGTCTGCAAATGGTACTCGAAACGTATGTTGCTGAATTTCTCAACACTCCTGAGAGCTCATGTCTCGCTTTTATTTTTTACTTTCCCCTGATACTAACACTGTTTAATTAGGGTTCTAAGGACGACAAAGGTAAGCGCACTTTGAAAGCCATTTCCATCAGTGCCCTTCAAGCTAACAATGTAGAAACCATCGAACTGCCTTCACCTAATGTCGCTGTTGATTCCCCTCATGGCTTTCTATATGAATGGTGGACCATCTTTTGGGATTTGTACAATGCCAAAGCTCTCAAGGGTGGGTCTCCTGCGGCTCAGCATTATATTCAAAACTCAATGAGACTCAAACAGGAACAAGCTCGCCAGGGCTATGCTGGACAACCTGGTCAAGTAAATCCTCAGCAAATCTCTCAAATGGGCCCACAACCTGCTGGCGCTGGTATTGGCCCCCAGCAGCAGCAACCGCAACAAATTGGCTTGAGTCCAAACGGCCAGCTCGTCAATTATTCCGGATTTTTCAATCCTCAGCACGTTGCAATGGTGCAAGCAGGTCTTATGCAAAATCCCATAACGGGTGCTGGTGCCTCGGGGCAAATGCCTGAGAACATGACAGAAGCCGAGAAGCGCAACTTCAGGCAAGCTGCTTATCTGCAAAGACAGAGAATGGGCATGCCTACTAATCCAGCACAAATGCAACAATTACAGCAAATGTATCAGCAACAGCAGCAACAGCAGCAACTACAACAGCAGCAACGCATGTCATTACAGGGCCCACAAGGACCTCATCAACAGCCAAAACCTGGTCAGCAGGGGCAGGCCCAGCAAAATCGTATGCCTCCTGTCAATCCCACTGCTCCGCGCCCAAACCAGGCTCAACCTTCTCAACCACAGACGTCTGCTCATGCTAGTCCAGTTCCAGGTCATATGGCACCTCACCGCCTCTCCACACCAATCGTCGAGGAGGGCGTTCCTTCTCATTCTCCCACTCCTCAGGAAGGATCGCCGTCTAAAAGGCAAAGAATATCTGATGAGGGAGCATATAATGCTACCGGCCAAGCTAATGGTGGACCGCCAATGCCGAATCAACCTGTTATGATGAACGGTCAATTTAATCCTCAATTCAATCAGAACATGATGGTGAAGAACGGCGTGCCTCAGCAATTTCCCCAAGGTATGACGCCTCAACAGCGTCAAATGATGATGGCTGGACCCGGAAAAATCCCCGGTCAGCCAGGTCTTCCAATTGCGACGCCAGGCGTTAGCCAAATGCCAAATTCTTCTCCCATGGGAATCCAACAAGGCGAAGGCGGCATGGTAGATTTTCGAGGTGTAGGACAGCCACAGCCACAGCAGCAACAGCAGCAGCAGCAGCCACATAATGGCGCGCTGCAGGATTATCAAAACCAGCTGATGCTGCTGGAGAAAGTGAATCAGCAGCGTCTTGCTAGTGGCGGTTCCAATGTGAACAATCAAGGGCCCCAGAGGTCGTTGTCTACAGGAGGAAATAATCAATTTCCTAAACAACAAGGGCAGCCGCCTGCAACTTCAGCGTCTCCAGCTATGGCCAATGCAGACATCCAGCGCCGAAGCACACCGGCACAACAGCTTAACAAGCAGCAGCCACCTGCGTCGCCGTTAACTGATATTCATGCACAAGCGCAACCACCGCACCTTAGGCGTACGTCTCCAAACGTTCAAGGTAATGTGTTTATACCTGGTCAGGCACAACCGCCACCAGGTCCAGGTCAAGGCCAACCTGGCCAACAAGGAATGTGGCAAGGTCAGCCCCAGGCCCAATCCCCAAGTTTGCAACAGAGGAGATCACCGTCTCAACCAATGCAAGTACAGCCTAATCCGGCTCACTCGCCAAATGCAAGTATGAGCCAGGCGAGCCCTGCCCCGGGTGTAATGCAGGGTCCACATCAAGGCCAAGGTCCACATCAAGGCCAGGGCCACACAGGACAGATGCCACCGCCCGCTGGGCCAGCCCCAATTGGCACTAAGACTCAACCAAGCTCACCAACACTACCAAACCCGCCAACACCCACACAGGGCCACAAGCAAGCCAAGGGAAAGAAGGATACTGGTGCCGGAACAAAGGGCAAGAGGGGTAAGAAAAACGCAGCGGCAACTGCTAGTACCGCGGAAGCCCCAGCACCAAGCACACCTGCGACAACTGGCCCAAAAGGAAAAGATGAAAAGTCTAGCTCTGGTAAGACCAAAGAACCTACTCCACAACCTCAGCAACAGCAACAGCAGCAACAGCAACAACAACAACAACAGCAGCAGCAGCAACAACAACAGCAGCAGCAACAACAACAGCAACAACAACAACAACAGCAGCAGCAGCAGCAGCAGCAACCACCTCAACCTACCCTAGCTCAACAACAGCACCAACCACAATTACAGTCTCAACAGGGACAACAGCAAATGCAGGGTAATGTCATGTATAATCAAGGACTCCCGCAGCAGCAGCAGCAGCAGCAGCAGCACCAATCACCACAACAGATCATGGCGCCTGGCTTACAGGGCATGCCTAATCCCAATGGTGGACTTGATGTCCCAACTATTGTTCCTGTTGCAGGCTTTAACAATCCTGGTAACTTCTTGGAGGCCAACTTGTTTGACGATTTCGGAGGAGGTGAAGGTGACATGGAGTTTGATTTTGGAACATTTATTAATGAAGAGGGTGGTGGTATAAATTTTGATGGCGTCAGTGGCGGAGGCGCCGGATTTTGGGGCGAGGGTGTTGAAACCGGAGATGGAATTTAACGGAATCTGGGGATTGACATTTGCACGATTCAATACGTGGATTAATCGCTAAGTTTCACCGGGCGCCCAATGGTTCTGCACGTGAGAAGGAGATACTGGTTCTAATGACAAAACAGACATTAATGAGACGAAGATTGATCAAGGCAGAGTTTTTTTTTTCCCCAAAGTTTACGAAGGAGGACTTCGTAAAGAACAACCACAACAGCCATGAACTCCCCCTCCTAATAAAAAAAACAACCGCATCATTTTCAAAAGGATTCTTGACTTTCTACCTTATTTTGATTTTTTTTTTTTTCTCAACCCTCGTTATTTATTTTCGACTATTTTTATTCGGCTCCTTTTGATTTTTGTTATCGTGTAGGTTTCTTTGTTTTTCTTAGTTCTACTTTTTTCGTCTAGCACTACTTTTTTTATTTAATTTTTGACTACCACCGTGTAAATAGTTTGGAATTTTCTTGGATGGAGGGACATCTAAAGTTAACGTAGGCTACATGTATGCATAGTGTTCCGCAATACATGTGCACATCATACTATCTTGCAACCTAGGCTGACGAGATCGTGGGCCCGCTGCAGGAGTGGCCAGCTGTGGGGACGAAGTGCAGCCTTAAATGAAAGATTTCAAGTTGGTAGATGTGAGCCTCGCTAAGGTGGCGCATGCGGCTGGGAGAGGTGCTGAAGAGCGCCCCATCTGCTCCCAAAATGTTCTAGTTTACAGCCCAGAATAAAGTACCAAGTTGTGTATACATACTATTTGTTAACGTTGTCATGCATAATAAGCCCACAAGACGAGTTATGGAAGAGTTCAGGGTACGTACGTTTGTATAGATCTGTAAACTTTAAGTATGGGAGCTATAATAGTTATAAGAAGGTAACTGCGTTCGTTGGAGACTTGGTATGGGGTGCGTCAAGGTTACTAGCTGGCTGCCAGGCACGCAGTCAGCCGTGAGCTGGGGTTTGCAAGCTCAGAACGGCAGGACTTTGAGTTCTACTATGTAGTGCGAGTTCAAAGTATGCAACAGCGATTGGAGGTGGTTTCGTAACATCAATGGAAATACTGGAAATGAAAGAGCAATGAAGTACTAGTAACTCCAAAGCATATATCGCTGCCGGCGGGACTAGACCCACAGGTAATTCAGAATCTGGGGAATGTTCAATTCGAAATACCCCAAGAACTTGACAAGTCATTTGAAATACGGAAATGGCACTGTACTGAGCTGTGAAATTAGTGGAAATTCCGCGAATTGAGAGCACACCTCTGGGCCTGGCGGACAGATTTCTGTGGTGTGTTGCTCTTTTAATACTTATGCGTCGCTTCTTATAACACCGAGAGGAGTGTGTGTAATGGCTAGACTTAGTGTTGAGCTTGATCCTATAAAGAATAAAGGTGCGTATTTGACTAATCGGCCACAAGTTGGAGATACAGTACACGTAGAATTATCTAGGAAACGCTTGTGGAGAGTCCCGTACCAGCAAAGCTTAGGCGACAATTTTTTACTGCATTGTATAAAGCATACTCTATCTAGTTCACTGGTCTATCTGAGATGTTTTTAAAAAGTACGGATTAAACAATATGAGTGCCGGTATGCTGTATTTTGGCGTAATTAACGAGACACGTCCAAGAGTCTACTTTGTTCTTGGACCAATACATGTGAGATCTAAACAAGCTTTAGGGGTATACCCAACAGCACTTACCATCATTTCAATAATGTCAGAAGTCGGTTACGTCAGTGGAACACTAACGTAACATGAATTTATTCCACCACAAAAAAATGATGGCAGGATGTGATCATGTCATGTTAGTGTTATAGATCCTTAATCACATTCTGCCATTGACTTGATCCTACCAGAATACTGTCAGAAATCGGTTCCTTTGGTTACTCAGCAGTGCTTTTCAAAATTTGACTTACCACCCCCATGAATACTGGGAGCACGGGGATCAGGACGAAATATACGGATAGCAGGACAAAATCTACGGGAGTTTAGACAAAATCTACGGGCTCCAGGACAAAATATACGGGATCCAGGATGCAATCTACGGCCCTCACGATGAAAATAAACTCTAGCCGAATAAGTACAGACCTGTTTGGAAAGGCATGTTAAGTGTCCATAGATATCTAATAAATGTCAGTTTGCATTGCGAATGCATGTAATGAGGATATTAGTGGTGGAATTACTTGAAAAGTGAGGCTTGTATGTCTGAAAAATAAGGATTGTAGGCTGGTAAAATTGAGAAAACACTGAAAATTTTGTTGGCAGGATTCACATAGTAAATTCGATGACAGGATTCTACCACTAATACACTTTTTTTAAAAAAAGAAAATAAGAATGTTAGTGGTAAGAATCCCTGCCATCATTTTTTTTCTGTTTAAAAAAAGTCTGTCAAAGAAAATTACGATTCGGTCAGAATGATGGGAAGAAAAATAACACTAACAGGATCCTACCACTAACATCATTTTTTTTGGGCTGTTGGGTATAGCCCTTAGACGTTCAAAAATAAAATGCTTGCAGAAATCCAGACTGCTTATATCGTCTCACCTGGTTCCTTTGATCACACTCTAGTTATCCAAATACATGCTGGTAATTTAAATTGATAGCCTGGATAGTTTGAATAAGAAACAGGGGATTGCACAACTTAGCCCACTATATCCTTCTTCGTGGTAAGCCTCCAGTTAATTGGGTATATTACTTATATGGCATTTTCGTCCGTCGTATAGATTCACTCTACCTTATTCTCAGACTTCAAGCATACACCAAAGCTACAGGAATACAAATTTCATTTTAACAATTTCAAACAACTGTTGGTTTTAATGGCCTTGACTCAATTTCGGACAGAGGTGATAATAAGATGTAACCTGAAGGAAAAAAGGTTCAATCGTGTTTCATTGAATAACAAGAAAATAACTTAAGAGCGGAGTGAATCGTGGCCATTAATATTGGTTACATAAACCGCAGTTGACATATAACAAATAATAATAAATTACTTAGGCTTATAAACCATAAACTCACTCCGTTCCTAATTGCAGGTGAATCTTTCAAGAACTTCATGTCAAAGTCTGAACTTGGCACAAATGCTAGATGTTAATAGCACTTGAAGGATATCAAGAATATAATACTGAAAGCTATAGAGACTACTAGGTGAAGGAGTTCAAAGCGATCGTCTAGGTGCAGGTAAACAATATCATGCATGTCTAGGACGCTTTGTAAAGGGTCAGCATAGTACTTGGACCTTTTCTTACAGCACTTGGGCAGAACGTTTCCCATTGACCTGACTATATTTTTTTTGTCTAGAAACATCAGTTCTGCCTATTGGAGTAAAACCTGAACCATCACTGCTAGATCCTTCTGGAGTTCGTTGTTGTTTTCAAATCTTTAAGCTTGTGTCACGAAAACAAAAATTCACAAGCCTCGGCACCCAGATATTTGTTTTCCAGCCGCACACTG
Source organism: Geotrichum fermentans (assembly GCA_030564905.1). Lineage (NCBI taxonomy): Eukaryota > Fungi > Ascomycota > Dipodascomycetes > Dipodascales > Dipodascaceae > Geotrichum > Geotrichum fermentans. The sequence goes on along the minus strand of JAJMAG010000001.1, from coordinate 326,671 downwards.
TAACCCCTAATAAAAGTCACCAAGGCGTAAAGCATCAACAAAAACCAAACAATCTCAAATTCTTTGTCAAATGAAATCCAAGTAATCTCCTTTCTCTTTGAAACATTGAATTCTCGTTCTTTAAAAAACATTCTCTCTATTTGCTTTTCAATTTGTTGATCCTGGTCAAGCATCACGTCGCATACACGCGTGTCATGACTACCCTATGAAGTCGAAACCTTCAATACTCTCCGATTTACCAGCCCCGCACAACCTCTCCAAACGAGGTGAGGAGGAGGAGCTGGCCAACTGGGGTATTGAGCCAGCAACATACACACAGTCCTCTAGTTCTCAAGAAACATCTTTCAGCCATTACTTCGACAACCCCGAGTCAATTGTTTCAAGCCCTTCATGTTCCCTCACTAGTCCGGCTACCTCCAACATTCCCGATTCATTCCGACGGGGCCATCGATCGACTAAGAGCCAGACGTCTATGCAACCGCTGCTACTTGCGAAGGAGCACGGTTTCTCACGGGAAGTGCAACGAAATAGGCTTCAGGCGATGATACATCAAAGTTTACGACCACGGCTGGAGACGATGGAGAATGTGAAGTTTTTGGAACGATTCAGGTATATACAAGTTTCATGCGCTCTTCTTGACAAAAGTCCATACCCATTGTCGACCAAGGTAAAACTGAGTTCAGACTTGCAACATTCAACAATGCGTCACAGCAAACCAGGTCCGAAGACTGACAAACAATATTGGACCCGTGGGAGTGGCAGTATGGTTGTAATGCTTGTGATGATAGACTTCTTGGCAAAAAGAGCCTTGTTTCACGCCGTCACTTGTACTCTTTCAAGATTGGTTATTAACTTTGGTCGACTTCTCTATTTGTTTGCATATTCAAGAAGGACGAAATTAAGGCATTTGAGAACTAATGCTGTCGCTAATGTTAAACGGTTTATAGAATATTCACAAGAATTTGATGCAGTTCTTGCACATTCCATGTCTATAATTAAACAAACAGAGGTCAATGGCGATCCAAACATGCTCATAGCCGGGCGACAACTCAGATCATCTGCTTCAGCTGCGTTGTATCTTTGTACATCTGACATTCTCGAAGCAAGTCAAGGGCTGCTGCCATTCTGTAACCAATATGATCTTGACAAATATCTCGAAATGTACGAGATCGACATGTCCGTCATTGATCAATTCGGCTGGGAACGAGTGAAAGTGGGTGATGGCAGCGGCGCTTATGATGATAAATATACCGGATTTGTTAAAGCCACTATAAATGTTCCCCGAGCTGAGTTCGCAGAGCCCATTGGCACGCATGCCTCCATCCCAAAACTCAAGTTTGACAGATTCAAACTACATTTTCTTCGCCGGCTTTTCATATGCTGTCTTATTTCTATTCCAAGCTCAGGGGATTGTACAATTCAGGAGATTACTGCATGGTCAATGGTGGATTCTAAACTTCATGGATGTTGGAGTTTATTGAAGCAATTGAAAAGCACACTGCTACCGAAACAAACTTTTGACGTATTCGATGTGAGTGATGAACAAGCTCTTTCAGGCATTTCTTCTGTGGATGTCTGGCAGTATCACATGCGCTCTTTGAATTCAATCTCTTATTCATTACGTCGCATGGAGCGCCAAATGGAAATACTCCGGGATTCTTCAATCCAGCTTGCCAACGATGTGATTAATCAGAACGAAGCTGATGGCGCCTCATTACCCACCGTTGAATACGAATTTGAGCACAACTTCAATCTTATTGGGAACGATCTTAAAGCAGCCATGAGCCTCTGGGAGAAGAGTAAGAATGACGTTGAGTCCATCTTTGTCGCTCATCGCAAAACACGAAGATCCACCATTGCAAGTCCATTACCTCAGTTTTCCCCTTTACCCTTTTACGAAGACATGTCTAGTCCCTCTAGACTCTCTTTTTGCGACCAACAATCAAGTCCCACTAGTGAGATGGAGCACCCTTCCCAGCTGTCGCGGGTAAATCCTTCTATACCTTTTCTTCTATCGCCTCAGTCGCCGAACAAGAGATTTTCATTTACCGGTCATCACCGTCGCCATTCCAGCGAATTGACGACTTTAAGTGGTGCTACAGTCACAGATGGTGGGCAAGCGAACCCTGGCAGATTCAAGGTACAGAATAGGACACAAGACCGGTATCGGCAGCAAAGCCAACATTAATGAACTTTAGAGAGTCCTGCGACTGGCTTTCCCTAAAAGATATCGTTGCATATTATTTTTACTTGGCCTTTGTTGGCTCTTTTTTGTCGACTCTCGTGTTATGAATCTACGAATAGTGCCCTTTTTGCTCTTGACTTTTCACATAATATCTCTATCTCTAATTCCTAATGATGTGTGCATTCTGTTTTATCTTAAATTGCTACCAATTGACTGCAAAAAAAAACATTTTCCCAGCAAGAAAGAGTTTATCTCGACGCCTGTAGCTGGCAGGCTAGTGATGGTCGTAGCTTTTTTCCTGTGGATAGTATGAAATAATTTAAACAGCTCGGATCCTCATTAGCCTGTAATATATGTATTAAAGTTACGCCAACTTGCTTAAAGTAGCACTTGCGCTGAACAGGAATTAATTTTGTTTCGCATATCCACTCCCTTCAAGGTCCTGGAAACTTGAACCTGTGAGATTCGAACATTGAATGTTGAATAATCGAATCAGGCAGAACAAAGAATTCAGTTGATCCTTTACAAATACACACGCTGATTTTAAGTGATTTGTTCCTAAGAGTGCGACGTAAGGACGTATCTTTTGGTTGCTTTTTCGTGCGATAAAATATATTCCTCTATGCGGCTCAAACGCTATTAATCAATGTATACTGTGTAGTGCTTAACTTTGAAATCAATCCCTTTAAGTACTAGTAGTTTATGACTACGGAAATGTTACTGGAGACTCAAAAATGAACTGAGACAATGTTTTGTTGTCCATTGGCGTCCAATTCCTCTTATCGTACACAAAACATCAACTTTGGCTCCCATTCACAACGCTGGCTGCCCCCGAGCGTACGTATGCAAAATAGGTCCTGAAGCCAACATTACAGAACTGAACTAAGAGCTAAGTGTTATTTCGCGCGTGTTGTTTACTGAATATTTTCACCATGCAGTGCAGTTTGGGCTTGGAGGTAAAAACAATAATGTGCGTTTTAAAACAGCTGGCAGGCAGCAGGACTATGCTTTGCAGGAACACACGGATCATGGACATTTTTGGCACTGCCGACGGATAATCAACTATAGTATATTACACACATAAATATATGACAGCCTGAAGCTTGAGCGAGCGCTAGCTTCTGGTGCCTTTAATTTGGTGATCTCCGCGAGTCTCTCCGGCGCGCGTAATTGCGCAATGTCTTTCTTCAGGCGCGTATATTGTGGAACGGTACGAAGCATCGGGAACGCTCCACACGCCCATACATGTGCCGCGCGGTACCTGCGACGTATCCCTTAGTAAGGCTCAAGAAGGCAAAGGCAATAGTCAATTGCCCTAACCCACAAACCCTCTGCTCGTTTCGCGCTTCCTTCGAACCAAAGAAACTTTGGAACCATCAACTTCATTATTAACCTCAGTGAGCCGCCCAATTGTCGAGCTGCTGTCCTTCTCCTATTCTGCTCTCGTCGCGTGAACTGCCTTATTCCAATAAACAGCGTCAGTCTCACTATCACCGTTCTATTTCACACGTCGTCACCTACAACCAAAGTCATACGTCCTTGGAGTGAAAAGATTCGTCCCTGCAGACTCATGTATCATTTGGATCAGCTTCCACTGTACAATTAAGAGCCACTAGTGCCACTAGTGTTCATCCTCCTTATTTTTAAACAATACTGCTAGCTTCTCATCTTCACCCATAACATTGAGTATTCCACGCTCACTTAAAATGGCCACTCCTTTATTCCCAACTCCGCCTCGCGATAGCAGCACTGATGTTGATGGATCTAACGACGATGCTTTCCTCGCTGCCAGCGAAATCATTCATAGAATTTCTCTTTACATCTCTTCATCCCACCTCCGTCTGCAGTCTAGGGATGATATCAACTCTCTGCTAGGAAGTGTCCATTTAGACCAAGCATCTACCAGTACGTCTTCCAAGAATCCTTCGGTTAAAGTTGACGACATCTCAAGTATCGTACCTCAATCGCTTCCCGGTGATTCTACCCCTGCAAAAGCATTATTCCTCGATCAATTAAACACGCTTGTTTCAAATGCGCAATCTTTACTTGAGCCACCCGTCACTGAAAGTCCATTTAGACTCGGCCTAGATTCAACACCTTCGCCTAAAAACTCCCCAAAACAATCTTCATTTCAGCAAACTTTGCTTGATCTTTCTTCAACTGCTTCAGAGTCCATTTCTGGATCGCCAGCCACTGCTACTGCTAATAATAATGATAATGAATTTACGACCAACACAACTTCTCATGACAACATTCAAAATAAGGCTTTCCTATCTACGCTCTTTAAGAAAGTTCAATTCCAGCAAAATGAAATCGAAACTCAACGTGCCACTGTTACTGCCCTTGAAACTGATTTAGCCACTGCTCGCTCTACTATTTGTGCCATCATGGATTCTATTCAGCCTAGCCAACGCAGGTTCATGGATACCGATTTACTCGACCGTGAACTCACAAAGTCTCAAAATGCCAACAAGGCATTCCAGAAAGCCCTCCGTGAAATTGGCGAAGTCGTCATTGCTGTTGCTCAAGGAGATCTTTCCAAAAAGGTTACTATCCATGCCCAAGAAATGGACCCCGAAATTGTCAAGTTCAAAGAAACAATTAATACTATGATGGACCAGTTGCAAAGATTTGCGTCTGAAGTTACTCGTGTAGCAACAGAAGTGGCTGGTGGAACACTTGGTGGACAAGCAGAGGGGGAAGGCACTGTGGGAGTTTGGAGAGAATTAACCGATAACGTGAACGTCATGGCTTCCAATCTCACTAATCAAGTGAGAGAAATCGCTGATGTCACGCGAGCAGTGGCTCAAGGTGATCTCTCTCGAAAAATTAATGTTCATGCTCAGGGAGAAATACTAGAGCTGCAAAAGACTATCAATTCAATGGTGGAACAGCTACGAACATTTGCATTCGAAGTAACACGTGTGGCCCGCGAAACGGGTGTAGAAGGACGTCTTGGAGGTCAAGCTCAGATTGATGGAGTTGAGGGCATTTGGCGAGAGCTTACAGATAATGGTATGTTTCTTCTTTTGAAGGGAAGTAAGTTTTTCTAACACTTTTTAGTAAATGCAATGGCTAGTAACCTGACAGATCAGGTACGAAACATTGCAAATGTCACCACTGCTGTCGCTCGAGGTGATCTTTCCCAAAAGGTATCCGCATCTTGCAAGGGTGAAATTCTCGATTTGAAATCGACTATCAATAAAATGGTGGACCGGTTGCAAACCTTTGCGACAGAGGTTACGACTTTGGCTCGGTCTGTGGGTACTGAAGGTATTCTTGGTGGTCAAGCCAAAGTTGAGGACGTTGAAGGAGCCTGGAAGGAAATCACTGAAAATGTTAATGTCATGGCATCGAATCTCACTACCCAGGTCCGCTCGATTGCCCATGTCACCACAGCCGTAGCTGAAGGTGATCTATCTCAAAAGATTGTCGTTCATGCTCAAGGAGAAATGCTTGCCCTAAAATCGACAATTAACAAGATGGTGGATCGGCTGCAATTATTTGCCTCTGAAGTCACCAGAGTTGCTAAAGATGTTGGTATTGACGGAAAATTAGGTGTTCAGGCACAGGTAACTGATGTGGATGGACTTTGGAAGGAAATTACGACAAATGTCAATACTATGGCGTCCAATCTTACAACTCAGGTACGTGCATTTGCCCAAATCACAGCTGCTGCTACCGATGGCGACTTCACAAGATTCATCACTGTTGAAGCATCAGGTGAAATGGATGCACTCAAAACAAAAATCAATCAAATGGTATTAAACCTTCGTGAATCTATTCAGCGTAACACTGCCGCTCGTGAGGCTGCAGAGTTGGCAAACCGAGCAAAGTCAGAGTTCCTTGCCAACATGTCTCACGAAATTCGAACACCAATGAATGGTATTATTGGCATGACCCAGTTGACATTGGATGCTGAGCTTACTCAATACCAACGTGAAATGTTGTCCATTGTACACAACTTAGCTGATTCGTTACTGACAATTATTGATGATATTCTCGATATTTCCAAGATCGAAGCTAACCGGATGACTATTGAAAAGATTGCATTTTCTCTCCGAGGAACAGTTTTTGGTGCTTTGAAAACACTGGCTGTAAAGGCAAATGAGAAGCCACTTGATCTCGTTTACAAGATTGATAACACGTTCCCTGACAACCTCGTTGGAGATTCATTCCGTTTGCGCCAAGTCATACTTAACTTGGTTGGAAATGCTATAAAGTTTACGGAGAGTGGAGAAGTTGCTTTAAGTGTACGAAAGGCCCCTGATCAGACAAGAGGAGGTCCTAATGAAATGATGATCGAATTTTGTGTCTCGGACACTGGCATTGGTATTGAGTCAGACAAAGTGGATGTCATTTTTGACACCTTCCGCCAAGCAGATGGTTCCACGACCCGCAAATTTGGCGGCACAGGTCTTGGATTATCTATTTCTAAGCGCTTGATAAATCTCATGGGTGGTGAAATATGGGTTGAGTCAAAATACGGAAAGGGATCACAATTTTATTTCACTTTAGCTGTTCAACCTGCTGATAGTGGGCTTACCCAACTATTGGAAAGCATTGCTCCCTTCCGAAATCATTCCGTTCTGTTTATTGCTACTGTCCATGACGAAGAAGTGACGCAAGAGTTGGTTCAGCATATGGCTCATCTGTATCTTAACGCATGGGTTGTGCACTCTGTTGAAGAGGCCCCTCTTCCTGAAGATCGCACTGGCCCTAAGTTCGACACAATTGTTGTCGATACCCTTGAGGTTGCTACGAAACTCAGAACACTAAGTCATCTCAAGTATATTCCTCTAGTGCTTCTGAATCCCTGCATTCCCCAGGTAAACCTCAAGTTATGTCTTGATCTTGGTATCACTTCATATGGTAACACACCTTGCTCTGTGCATGATATTGGCAATGTTCTTCGGCCTGCTCTTGAAAGCAGGGCTGCGCCACACAACTCTGATGGAGCTAAGCAGTTCCATATTCTTTTGGCTGAGGATAACATTGTTAATCAGAAACTAGCAGTTCGCATCTTGGAAAAGTACAAGCACAAAGTGGAAGTTGTTGAAAACGGTCTGGAAGCGTTTGAAGCAGTCAAGAAGAAGCGATACGATGTTGTCCTTATGGACGTCCAAATGCCTGTAATGGGCGGCTTCGAAGCAACCGCACGTATTCGCGAATGGGAGAAACAGAACATTACGACGAGGACTCGAACGCCGATTGTCGCTCTTACCGCGCATGCCATGCTGGGTGATCGCGAACGATGCATGAAGGCCCAAATGGACGAATATTTATCAAAACCCCTCAAACCCGCTCTGCTCGTTCAAACTATAAACAAATGCGTCCATAGTGTCAACCAACTTCGCAATTTGGCTCTAGGCCCTCCTACAGCCACCGGGATGCCGAAGGGTTACGGCGTTGGAACCAGTCTAGACGAAACCATTCAACCCTCTTCCTCCTCACACCCGCCAAACAATTTAATGGCATTTCCACCTCAATCTGCGTCATTGCCAGCTCCCAATTACTTTACCCAAGTTGCCGAGACCAGCAAGAAAGTGAGGCCAGGTGGCCTTGAGCATCGCTCAGCCACAACCAGCGATGTAACCAGGCTCGAGCAAGCCGAAGCTACACCTCTGCCCTCACCCACTACCGCAATTCCACATGAATCACAATCAAAGAGTGCTACTAATGCAAACGTAGCCAAAACAGCAAGGCTCGCGACACAGAGAACCATGTCGGAGTGAAAAAACCACAAATAAAAAACTTATAAAGAACACTAAAAACTGTCGAATTACAGTTTCGACTACTATAACTTATAGATCTTCATTATTGATGTTGCCATCATTTAACTAACGAGACAATTAATTTGGATAATAATTTGGAGTTAAATACATGTTTCTTTTTGGTTCATGACCCTGTCTAGTGCTGCTCATGGGCTGAACTGCGCAAAGGTATCTAGATTACAATTGACGTACAAGGATATTGGATAACACGAAAAATGAAAGCAAATCACAGTCCCTCTGTAGCCTTCACAGTCATCTGAATAAACTTCCCCGGTATTACTATTATCCTCTTTTTTTAGTTGGCTTATGAAGGTGAAGTTTACTCTGACGCCCTTTTGTTTGTCATTGATAATGCCTTACGAGATCATCTAGAGTATAGTGCCACAAAGGAAACTAGTGTATCCGCTGTTGCAGTTCTCTTCTTCCTCCCCTTCACTACGTTCTCTATTTGGTTCTTGATCTGCCTTTTCTGTTATGCTGGAATTCCTTCGTTAGATCGTCTTCCAAGGCTCCTCACTGACTCAGTCTTCTAGATCTACTTACACTGTTGACGTTCATTAATATTGGTCTGAGGTGCTCACCTACCACCCTGACTCCTCGACACTTCTACTGGGATATATTGGTTTCATGTAGCTGCCCTGCTTGGTAATTAATGTCACTTCAACAAAATACACACATCTTCGTAATGTCAAATTTAAAAAAAATACATATATATAACACAGATAAAATACAGATAAAATCAAGTAAAATTACAACTTTTATACCTCGTTCTTTCAAGAGGCGATATATCTATCGAGGGGGCTGTTGGTTTTGCCCATTGCGCTGAAAGAAATCATTCATGGCAGGGTTCATTCCATACTGTCCTTGACCCTGATTTTGCCCCTGGCCCGTACCTTGCATTGGATTGGGCATACCTTGGAAATTGCCGCTCAGCATGGCCATAAGATTCGCTGCCATTGCAGGGTCTTGGTTGAACATTTGAGCTCCCATTTGCGGCTCTGGCAGGCCACCCTGTTGGTTTCCCCCTTGCTGGGCCGCAGAAAGGTTCGAAAGTAGGTTAGCAAGATTCGCAGGCATGCCAGGAGGAGCTCCCGGGAATTGAGGAGGTTGTGTTGGGTTCTGCTGTTGCATATTCTGATAAAAGTCATTCATTTGATTGTACCCGTTGCTACCATGGTTGTTGTCGTTGTTATTCGAGCCATGTCCTCCGTGTCCACCATGTCCTCCGTGTCCGCCATATGATCCATGGTTGCCACTGTTGTTGTGGTTATTGCGGCCACCGCGATTGTTGTTGCGATTATTGAAGAATTCGCGTTGGTCGAAACCACGGTCGCGGAACCTGTCATTGCGATCATTTCGATCGCCTCGATCATTGCGGTCGCTGCGGTCGTTGCGATTGTCTCCACCCCAACGTCTGTCGCGATCACGGGGTTCGTCTCGACCACCATGTTCTTTTTCAGGGCGCGTCGATCGAGGTCCATTGCGAGAACTATTCGTTGGCATTCGACGACTGATAGCTTTAGAAGATACGCCTGCTCCAATTTCAATATCAGGTTCCTCTACACAAAGGCCACTGTCCAAAGGAAGACCTCCAGTGCCACCATATTCAGCCTCAACCATCCAACGTTTATCGGCATCAGTAAGTTTGTTAAGTGGGATAACACTAATACCGGTCTGATAATCACAGCACTCACGGGGTCCAAAGCCAACACCCCAGCGAGCTCTTAAAGTAAGGTTACCATTACGATTTCCCTCCTCAAACTGGCTTCTCGCAACCTCTGCCTCCGCACGAGAGTACACCTTCACAAACGCATGGCGCTTTTCCTTGTGGAACACCATGCTTTGCACCTGAGCATAAGGACGAAATATATCAATAAGTTGCTCCTCAGTCATGAAAGGAGGAACACCACCAATAAACAAAGTACGACTGAAAACCTTAACGGTCCCAGGAGGTAGTTGAGGATCGTGAGTGACAGTTCTAGATCTTTGAGGATGAGAGTCCCTACTAGCACTATTGTTTCTGGGAGGCGAACGACTTCTGATAGGGCTGCGCGATCTCATACGGCCTCTGTTATTGTAGCGTCCGTCTGGAGATCTAGATCTGCGACGCTCGCGATCACGATTACTATTTCTGTAGTCATCACGGCCGTTATTACCGTTATTATTTCCAAAGTCCTGATTATTGGATTGGGGAATGTTCCAAGGCTGTCCGGCTACAGAGGCAGGTGTGGCAGAATTTGCCTGGCTTTTTTGAATAAGATTAGCAACTTGAGAAATATCAAACTGCGGCATTCCTGGAATTGCCGCAGGTGCAGCCGGTGCGCCTGGAAGAGGTACGGAAGAAAGAGATGCGGCAGGAGCAGAAGGTGGTGCCCCCGTGCCTGCTCCATTGTTAGGGGCTTGGTTAGCGATTTTAGCCAGTACCTGCAAAATAGAAGCAGTATCTGGTACAGGAGCAGAAGCTACTGGGGGCGGTACTGGCTCTGCCTTCTTAACCAGATGGCTTGGTGGAGAGCCGACAGGAGTAGTGGAAACATCACTAAAGTATCTGTCCTTAATGGTGTTGAGAATATCTGGGGAAAAGGTCTCGGCCCGCTCCCAAATATCAACAACTTTACGAATTTTTTCCTCGGTAATGTTAGTATACAGGTAGGGGCTATCATTAGAAATACTCACTTTTATGTCCTCAGGAGGAGGAAGCGCAAATACGTCACTCATGATATTTTTTATTATCAGAGTAATTCTGTGCAAGCCAGCGCCATATGTACCCTCAGGGGCGCCGGGTCCAATCGCTTGGTTGGCCTTGACAGCTTCGTCTTGGTACGCACGCGCAACAGCGTCTACAACATATAAAATGCCGAGCTTGTGTGAGGGTGGCGTTTTCTTGACATGAGAATAGAGATTTTGAATTAAGGTTGATTCAGACTGAAATCTGGTTAGCACATCATAAGATATTACTAGAAGAGTATAATTACCTGAACGTTTGCAACGGCGAGCTCTGTTAACTTGCGAATTTTGGATCCTGAAACACCAGGAGGTTTTACCGCCAATAACGCATCTAAGGTGTGTGAAAATTCTTCAACCGCGTCCGACATTGTTAAAATCAAGTGATGGATTCAGTAACGATATGGTAGAAGCTAGAAATCCTACTGGGGATCTCTGCTGAGTCTTAGAGTAGTAGTGAGATTACTGTATGCCTAAAGGCCTAATGACCAAACAAATACTGTCGTTTCAACTGGTTGCTGTTAAGTGCAAAGCTTGACACAAAAGAATACGCTACTGTGAGTTACCTGTAAATGATAGCTGCTCACGAAATACAGAGTATCGACTGACTAGGAGGAGCAAATATGTATTTCTCAATATATGCGCTGAGACGAGTTACACAAATGCGCGGTGAACTTGATTTAAGGGACTAAGTATGCAGCCAATATAGATTCAACTCCTAACTCTGGCGAGATAGAAAAATAGCGTGGATGACAGAATTTTACCTAGTATTAGGAAGCTGCTCGTAAAAATTTAGATTTTCTCGAAAACGAAGATGGTGGCGTTGAGGATGAAACAATTTAGGAAAGTTAGCAGTTTATAAAGCGTGAAATTTTTTTACTAGAAAACCGACACAAATCTCAAAACATTTTGAGAGTTGTGTTATAAACCCCAACCCTATGAGTGATGCTGAAGACATTTTCTGGAACTTGATTACAAGTGATGCGAATATGATACGCGCATCTCTTGAAAACTTGCTAAACTGCAGTGGTTTTAACTGCTCTTTAGTTCTAAAGAGGATAATATTATGAGGGTTTTTAATTTGGAATAGAGTGGTGCATACATGTATACATGTACTGTACACATCTATCTGAGCGGAGTATCCAAGGTAGATGGCAATTGATGTCCTACAATTGGTGTCTATTAATACCTGGTATTCACGAACCATTAGATACAATAGCAGCAAATATAAACCCTTTTCTGATAAGGATAATTTACTTATAAGCGTATGTCTAATATAACCTCCAGCGTGGGAAAATAATGTAATGATACATGTTTGTATAAGTGCACTCTTGAATTTCTCCACACCTTTTTTCCAAGGTAAAATGGCTAAAGCGGGTATTGCATGTCATGGATTCATTAAGACGAAAAATGCGAAAATGCGAAGAGCACGGAAAGTTACATTGCACGCTCACTTTATGCCTCATATATAACGAGCGTAAAGTCAACTCTTGGTTGAAATTTCACTAGCACTAAATTTCTCAGTACTCAATTCTAATAGGGACTATAATCCATGCAAGCTTTCTGTAAATACCGAGACAAAAGTCTCTTACACCAGCGTTAAACATTATGGTTTTTTGATTATCTATGTGAATTTTGCCTTCTGTGGGTTTTTTTTTTTTTTACCTTTTGTTTACACAGAGGTTTTCAGTTAATATTTGTTTTTATCTTCATATTGTGAAGGTTTGATTTATATTTCTTACCTAGCGTTATAGCCGATAAGTAAAAATCCATCTATCTAAATAGTTTGCTAGCACTCATATGTGGAATCACCAAAACAATTAGTTTCAGTTTCAGTCCGCGAAAGCAATTCCTTACTACTGAAAAAGCTCTATCGGCCTGTGAATTTATAGATGCGCTTCTGCTTGAAGACAGCTGTATAGACAGTAATATTTCTCTGCTATAAAATTGTTTACTACACTATACCATAGATCGCATTGAAATTTTTTAGTTAATCTCCGTAATATCTCTTTTTTCCGTATGCCTGGAGAGAGAAGTATGACTGGCAAAAGTACATGGTAGTAGGAATAACATTACAGGTTATTGGTATGATTAGTATAGCCTGAAAGCATCAGGAATTTCATAGGCCAAACATGGTTTTATCATCTCTGTTACCAATATTAATATTGGTCTGGGTCTAGTCTAATAAATTCTTTTAATTCCAGGTTATTTCAAAATAGCTCCTGAGTGCTGCTATTCATGAAATAACAAGATAGTAGCTGCTGTATAAAGCCTGAGGGGCATTCTAATATGCAGGCGGGAAGAGTACGAAAATTGTCAGGGTAACTAAAACTCCCAACGGGAGTGGCGATGGACACCAAGAAAAATACTTCTACTGAAAAATCGCGACTTCTACTACACGCAATACCCAATTTCACCAATTTCTCGAATTCACCTTAAATTCCTATTCTTGATTGTCGGATCTGTTCTTTTTTTCTATTTGGTGTGGGTAATTTGCCGCTTAAAAATCTTTCAAGATGGCGGAACGCGACAATTCTCAATACAAATAGTATGTCTCCGTATCCTCTGTGTTGATTCAGTTTCTAACCAGACGTTTAGTGATGCCATGTCCAATAAGGTCCTTTCGGTGGATCGGCGGTTTGTGAGTCGCCCTTCAGATGATACCACTGGAAATCCAGAATCCTTGGTTGGCAAGATTAATGTGCAAGACATGGGTAGCCGTGTTACGCGCTCAAAAGCCCCAGAAGATCTGAAAGACTCGAAACTCAAGACTTCCGTATCATCATTTAGTAACTCGGATCGCAATACAAGAAAGCAGGATTTTGGTAATCCTCTTCTGACAGCAACAAATGATATAGAAGGCCTTGCATATTTCCCACAGACTCCAGAAACGCGCCAGGTATTTGATCTCATCATGTCACAAGTTCAATCACTGCTTGGAGACGCCTCACACGAAATCGTTAGATCAGCCGCTGATGACGTCGTTGTCACAATCAAAAATGATGTTTCAAAAGACTTTGATAAGAAGCGCGATATTGAAGAAAGTTTAGGCGTCAAGTTGTCAAATGAAACTTATAATCAACTTTCGAATCTGTGTAGAAGGCTTACCGACTACGAGAATATCGAAGTTAAATCAGAAACAAATGAGAGGAAGATTGACGACGAGTTGGGAGTGGCAGTGACTTTTGACGGAAGCGATGACGATGGAATAGAGGAGGATAGCGAGGACGACCAGGCGAATGCCTACGATAGCGACTCTGCCAGCAATCCTAATCGCGACACTTATAGCTCATTTGTCTCCAAGGAAGAATCTGAAATCATCGAAGCAACCGATAATACTGAAGATGATGCTCAAATTGTATCCGCACGAGATATTGATGCATTTTGGATTCAGCGCCAACTCGCCCCCGTGTTCACTGACCCTGTCGTAGCTCAGCAAAAGGCTTCAGCTATATTCGATATTTTGTCATCTGATGTTTCTCTTGGGCAGGCTGAGAATGATATCATGGAAGTGTTTGATTTTGATAATCTCCAGATCGTCCAACTTCTGTGTAAAAATCGATCAAAAATCGTTTGGCTAACACGGCTAGCAAAGGCTGATGGCGAAATTGAAAAAGAAGCTGTGCGCAAGGAGATTATTAATCGAGGTTTCAACTCTTACCTTGATGAGCTCTATGGGAAAACCCCTAAACAAAGTACGGCCGAAGGTGCAGAGGATTCCACAATTGATGACGTTTCTGATATCAATACCAGCCATTTAAGAGAGCCTCGCATAGTTGATTTGGAGTCATATGTCTTTGAACAAGGCAGTCATCTTAATACAGTTGGTAAAATTTTACTTCCTTCAGGTACTACAAAATCAGAAACGAAAACTTACGAAGAATATAATGTCCCACCACCAATTGCACCTCAGCAAAGTGATCCACTTGTTCCCATCTCCCAACTTCCTACTTGGGCTCATCCTGCATTCAAGGGTACAAAGTCGTTAAATCGTGTTCAGTCAAAGGTTTTCCCTTCCGCATTTAACTCAAGTGAGAACTTATTGTTATGTGCTCCTACCGGTGCTGGTAAAACTAATGTCGCTCTTTTGGCTATCCTTGAAACTATTGGCCACTATCTGGATGCCGATACGAATAAGATTGATCTAGATGCGTTCAAGATCGTATATATCTCACCATTGAAAGCTTTGGTTCAGGAACAAGTTAGAGAGTTTGGTGATAAGCTGGAAGCCTATGGTATTAAGGTAGCTGAATTAACTGGTGACAGAAACCTTACCAAACAGCAAATCGCACAAACCCAAATGATTATCACGACCCCTGAGAAATGGGACGTCATTACCCGCAAATCTTCTGACACAAGCTATACTAATTTGGTGAAGTTGATCATTATTGATGAAATTCATTTACTGCATGACGAGCGTGGACCCGTTTTAGAGAGTATTGTTGCCAGAACCATTCGTCGTGAGCTTGCAACTCGGGAACCCGTCCGCCTCGTCGGACTTTCTGCCACCCTTCCCAACTATAAAGATGTGGCACAATTCCTTAGGGTAGACCCCAAAAAGGGCCTTTTTTTCTTTGATGCTACCTTCAGGCCTTGTCCCTTGGCACAATGCTTTATTGGTATTACAGAAAAGAAAGCCATCAAGCGATACCAAGCTATGAATGACGCTTGTTATGAAAAGGTGATGCAATATGCTGGGCAACACCAAGTTATTATATTTGTACATTCACGAAAAGAAACAGCGAAAACTGCCCGATACCTACGCGACAAGGCGGCCGAAGAGGGCACGCTTAATAGATTTTTAAGAAGTGATGCCAAGGCCTCTGAGATTTTGAAGTTTGAGAGTGAACAAGTTCAGAATACTGACTTAAAAGATCTGCTCCCCACTGGTTTTGCTATCCATCACGCTGGTTTATCTAGATCTGACCGTGCCTCCGCCGAAGAGGTTTTTAGAACCGGCTGTGCCCAAGTTTTGGTATCGACCGCTACTCTCGCATGGGGTGTTAACTTACCTGCACATACCGTTATTATCAAAGGCACCCAAGTATATTCACCTGAGAAAGGTCGGTGGGCCGAACTCTCCCCTCAAGATGTTCTTCAAATGGTATGTTATTACTTGCTATTTTTCTCAATTATATCTAACTTTCTAGCTTGGTCGTGCGGGTAGACCGAAATACGACAAATCTGGTGATGGTGTCATTATTACGGCTCACTCAGAGCTGAACTATTACATGTCTTTGATCAATGCCAACTTGCCAATCGAAAGTCAACTCATGTCTAAATTGGTCGATAGTATTAACGCTGAAGTCACTCTCGGCACTATCAGAACAAGAGAAGATGCAGTTCAATGGCTCGGTTACACTTATTTATATGTGCGAATGCTCAAGTCTCCAAAAGTATACCGGGTGGGTGCAGATTATGGGGATGACCCTGCTTTAACGTTGAAACGTCTTGATCTGACGCATTCAGCGCTTACAGTTCTGCAAGAGAATAATCTTGTGAAGTATGATCCTGCATCTGGACGTGTCCAACCTACTGATTTAGGTCGCATTGCGTCTCATTACTACATTTCCCACACATCAATGACAACATATAACCAAAACCTCAAGCCATTCCTCACTCCCATTGAAATATTCAGAATATTTTCGCTGTCCGAAGAATTTCGATTTATTCCTGTAAGGCAGGAGGAAAAGCTAGAGCTCAGCAAACTTCTAGAAAAAGCTCCCATTCCTATCAAAGAAACAGTTGAGGAGCCCGCTGCGAAAATTAATATTCTGTTGCAAGCATATATTTCTCGACTCAAGTTGGATGGATTTGCCCTGATGGCTGACATGGTTTACATCACACAGTCTGCAGGACGACTATTAAGAGCCATATACGAGATTGCCCTTCGCAAGGGTTGGGCGTCTTTGACCCGCACTACGCTCGATATTTGCAAGATAGTAGAACGTCGAATCTGGTTGTCCAACTCTCCGTTCAGGCAATTCCCAAATTGCCCTTCTGATGTTGTGCGCAAAACTGAGGCTTCTCAATTGCCTTGGTCCAAATACTTTGATTTAACAGACGCTGCGGAAGTTGGTCAAGTCATTAGAGTTGAAAAGCATGGAAAATTAGTGTACAGCCTATTGCAACAATTTCCAAGACTTGCTATTGACGCCCACTACCAGCCGATCACCCCTAGTTTGCTAAAGATTGAGCTCGTCATTACAGCTCAATTTACTGAGTGGAATAAAGCTATTCATGGAAATGCTGAGTCGTTTTTGATTTTGGTTGAAGATTGCGATGGCGAGACAATATTATTTAGCGATCACTTTGTTCTTCGTGAGAATTACCTTCATGACGAGCATATCGTGGAGTTTACTGTCCCAATATCCGACCCTGCTCCGCCAAATTATTTCATTTCTCTTATTTCGGAAAAATGGCTCCATTCTGAAACCAGGGTTGCTCTCTCCTTAAAGAAGCTTATTGTGCCGCAGAAGTTTCCCGCTCCTACTCCTATCTATGACCTTCAGCCTGTTCCAGTTTCTTCGCTTGAAGTCCCTGAATTTATTCAGTTGTTCCCATGGACACATTTCAACAAGATTCAGACGCAAACTTTTCACGCTTTATACAATACTGATGAGAATGTTTTCATTGGCGCCTCAGTTGGTAACGGGAAAACCGCTTGTGCTGAAATTGCCCTCTTGCGCCAGTGGAAAGAAGAAATTCCCGGAAAGGCCATTTACATTGCTCCTTTCCAGGAACAAGTTGATGAGCGATTTTTGGATTGGCAGCGCAGGTTTGGCACGCTTGAGGACTCGAAAACAATCAATAAGTTCACTGGAGAACTTGCCGCCGATATTCGACTTCTTGATCAAAGTGACCTAATTTTGGCCACACCCAGTCAGTGGGATGTCGTGTCGCGGAAGTGGCTAAAGAGAAAAGCAGTGAAAGAGGTGTCTTTTGCAATACTGGATGATGTTCACATGATCGGTGGCTTAAATGGCGCTGTTTATGAAGTGATTGCCTCTCGTTTGCGCTTGTCTTCCCTTGAATTGAAAACGCCTTTACGAATCATTGCTTTGAGTGTGTCCCTCGCCAATGCTAAAGATATTGGCCAATGGCTTGGAGCTACTTCTCATAACATTTTCAATTTTTCACCTAAGGAACGTCAACTCCCCTTGGAAGTTCATTTACAGACATTTAGCATTCCCCATCACCCTTCATTGATGATTGCCATGGCTCATCCTACTTATCATGCTATCCGCAATCTAGCTGATGGCGAAGCTTCGTTGATATATGTCCATGATCGCAAGCAATGTATTTCTACCAGCCAAGACCTGGTACGGTTATCACACGCTGACCGAAAGGAGTCCATGTTCCGACTTGTTGATCTCGAGAGCCTTCAGCCTGCCCTTGATAAGGTACATGATGAAGCGCTCAAGGAGAGCTTGGAAAATGGTATTGGGTATTTGTACCCATACATGGACAAATCTGATCGCCTTATTGTTGAACGGCTGTTTACCAAGGGTGCTATTCAAGTTGTGCTTGCCACTCGCAATACCTGCTGGTCTGGTCCACTCGCTAAGTTGGTGGTTATAATGGGAACTCAAATTTATGAGGGTCAAGAGCACCGCTATGTTGACTACCCTATCAGTGAACTCCTTCAAATGATGGGTCATGCAAATAGAATTGGAGAGGACAATGTTGGAAAAGCATTGGTTTTGACCAACACTTCAAAGCGAGAGTACTACCGCAAGTTCTTGAACGAGGCGCTTCCAATTGAGAGTCATTTGAACCTGTCCCTCCATAATGCGTTTGTCACTGATATTAGCGAGCAAGTCATTGAAAGCAAGAGTGGCTGCATGGACTGGTTGACTTACTCTTTCTTTTACAGGCGATTGTCGGCAAACCCCAGCTTCTACGGCTTGGTGGATACAACGCCTCAGGGCATTTCTGAGTACCTGTCAGAGCTCATTGAGAATACATTAGACGATCTAGTTGAAGCCAACATGATTGAGATTGAAGAGAACGATGAAGGAGATGTTATTGACCCTTTGAATGGCGCTATTATTGCCTCTTATCACAATATCTCTTTCGTTTCTATGCAGACATTCACCTTGTCGCTCACTGAGAAAACTCGCCTCAAAAGTTTGCTTGAGATTGTGACATCTGCAGAGGAATTTGAGACACTACCGATCCGTACTCATGAGGACGTTCTTTTGCAACGCATATACCATCACTGCCGAGTTAAGATTTCGGAGGTCTCTTACAACAGTCCACGATTCAAGGCATTTGTGCTGTTGCAGGCACATCTGTCCAGAATGTCCCTGCCTCCGGACTTGGCAGCTGATCAGGCGATTGTCATTGAAAAGATTATTTCGCTTCTTGCTGGCTGTGTGGACGTCTTGTCCGGTGAGGGACACCTTAACGCGACTTACGCAATGGAACTTAGCCAAATGATTGTTCAGGCCATTTGGAATAAAGACAGTCCTCTTAAGCAAATCCCATACTTCACGAGCGATATTTTGCAGCGCTGTGCTGATGAGAGCATCAACTCGGTATACGATTTCCTCATGATCGAAGATGACGATGTCCGTAACCGCATTTTGCAAATGGAGGAAACCGATCCCAGAATGGTGTCCATTGCCAACTTTGTGAACAAGTACCCTAACATTGAACTGAGCTACGAACTTGATGATGAGACCATCGTGGCCGACGAGCCGTCAATCATTACAGTCAAAATCGACCGCGACGTGGACGAAGAGGACGAGGTTGTCGACTTGAAGGTCGAGAGCCAGCACTACACCTTCCCGAAACGTGAGAATTGGTGGGTTGTCTTTGGCGAGGCCGACTCGAACAAGCTGTACGGCATCAAGCGCGTGACCCTTGCAAAGGCCAGCCAGGAAATCAAACTGGAGTTTACAATCCCGCAAGCGGGGTCGCACAACGTGTCGGTTTGGTGCATGAGCGATTCGTACTACGACGTGGATCGCGAGTTGGACTTCACCGTGCAAGTCGGGGAAAACGAAAATGAACAGGAGGAGGAGGACGAGGACGCTATGGAAGAGTAGTTGTATATAGATGTTTCCGTTTTATTTTGCAATTAATTTGTTTGGAATATTTAAGTATTAAATCAATGTTATACAAAAAAAAAAAAAAAAAAAAAAGTAATAAATACGCTGGATCTATAATATTTTTCTTTTCTAACTCAAATCCATAGGATCGGACTTGTCAAGAACCGCAGCCCTTGTTCGGCCCTGCTGATGCGCCTCCAAGTCTTGAACCGTCCACACGCTGACGCCTTCTTGGTCAGCGGGGTTCGCAGGCTGCGCAAGGGTGCGCAAGAACTTCTTCGCGGCGGACACGGCCATGTCCGTGGACAGATTCACGTCGCCGTCCAGAATCGCCTGCGAGATCCATTTGGGCAGCTGCGGGCGCTTGCTCTTGAACCGCCGGTCGGCGAGCACCATGATTCCGTAGTCGTCCTTTCCTCTGAGGACACGACCCAGGCACTGCGCGGCGTGCCGCATGGCGTCGAAGGACAGAAAGTGGCGTTCGTCGATATCGTAATGCTCGCGCAGGAACTCGAGCCGTGCTTTGAGAATGCGCGACTCGGTGTACTGGTAGGGCGCGCCAATGACGAGCACAGTGCGGCCGTATTGGTTGTCGAAATCGATACCTTCGGAGACTTTGCCTCGGGCGACACAAAACATGATTGCGCCGCGGCCGTTGGAGCATGCCGTGCGGTAGGTCTCAAGCGCGAGCGACGTTTCCTGGGAATCTGGCGTTTCGACTAGAATCAGTTTATACTTCCACACCTCGTCCAGAATGCCCATGCCCTGCCAACTGCTGATGATGCTTTCCATGTAGAGGTATGAGGGGAAAAAGACAACCATGCCGTCGGGCGTTATTTTTGAAAACTCAATCAACAAATTTCCGTAGTTGCGGACTACTCCAGGATCGTTTCTGATTTGGAACCCGGACGAGATGGCGACTTGGTCGGATCCTTTTGTGACGATCATGGGCAGGAAAGACCGTCGTGCAAGCGTCATTGCGTATGACTCTTGAATGACGGTATCAAAATTAAGCATGCGCGGATACATGTCAAGTGGCGAGATTGTACCACTTGTGATGATGACGGAGCTGAACCGTTCAAACACGGGCTTAATTGCAATGGAAGCGTCAAGACAGCAGAAATGCAAGATGGGGTTAGGCACTGTGGCCTGGTCAGTTTCGAACGGCTCAAGAATAAGCACAAACCCTTCTTCGTAGGTAGACAGTAACGTGGCGAATGTGACGATTTCCTTGAGCGCTGTAAAATCTTCAATGTCGGTCAGCTCCAGCGTTCGCACCAGAGAGTTCAAGCGCTCTGTGCAGAATTGAAGCGGTTTCTTTTCAATATAAGTAAGGTCCTTTAAATGCTTTAGGAAGGAAGTGGGTGTCTCTGAAATGACATGCAGGACCTTCATACGCGTTTTCAGGTACTCGATGAATCGTTTTAGAAACGCCACAAAGTGCTCTGCTCGTCGAATGTTGCCAGGCACCGCTTCGGTTAAGAGATCTTCGGGAAGAATAGGATTCGACATGAATAGGTCCTCCTCTCGGGCCTGCTCTGCTTCCCGTAATCCTTCAACTAGTTTTGTATACTCTGATTGTAGCTTTTCGGCATCGTTCGCTTTCACAGTGTCGACCTCTCGGCCTAGGGCCGCCGCTCCTCGGGCTGCATGCCGCAGAGACTCTTCAGTCAGATCCACACTCAATGATTCGATGCAGACGTTATCGATGTTATGTGCTTCGTCAAAAATGACAATCGAGTCCTTTGACAGTTCGCGCGAAACCCGCTCGGCAATCTTGGGGTCCAGCAAGTAATGATACGAGTAAATGATGACATTGCAAAACGGCATCATGCGGCGCACCGTGAAGTAAGGGCATGTCTTCATCTCCGAGCAGTACTTTACCAGATCCTCAAAGGTATACACTCCATACGGAATCAGGTTATGCGGTTCAAGTTCATACAAGTTCTCATGGAACTCGCACAGTTTTGCCCGCGTATCGCCAGCTGCAATCTTGGCTTTGGCAATGCCGCTCGTCATGGCCCTGCACTTTTCATCCACCACCGACCCTTTCTTCTCCTTGCGCGTGTCCGGCTCCAGACACAGATTCTTACGTGACGTGAGCCCCAGTCCCCGGAATTCCTCGACGTGGCCCAGCTCCTGTGCGCGGTATGCCATGAGGTTGCGCAACTCGGCCAGCGCCTTTTCAATCTCGGACATGGTACGCGAGCAGTAGATGACTTTGCGGTGCTCCGGGTAGTGCATCTGGTAAGCGACCGTCAGCGACAGCAGCGACACCGTTTTGCCGGTTCCTGAGGGCATTTCCAAGATCGAGTTGCCTCCCACGTCAAGCGTCCGTTTGATGTCGCACATGTATGTGTACTGCTCGGGGTAGATCCGTGGATACGGAAACAGCACGGGAAGATCATCTATGTAGAACCTGGCAGAGTTAGCAAGATAGAATTGAGCCCGTGGCGCATGAGAAAACGTACTTCATGGCGCCTAGATCAGAGAGCCTCACGCTATGTGTCTGTGGGTGGATGAGAAATCCGCTGCGAATTTACATGGGCGAATTTCACATCAAGCCGTATTATTAAGCAAACGAAAATGAAAGTGAAAAAAAAAAAAAGAATATGATTCCATAAAACACAGTACACGAAGGATGTAGAAACTAAAAAAAAGATCAAATCAAAATGTAGTATATATATATGAGCAGTAGAGGGGATGGAAGAAGAAGAAAAAAGAGTGTGCATCACCTTACTTTGGACACCATCAGAGAGATAAGAAAAAGATTAGAGAATTTGGGTCCTTTTTTTTTGTTGGCGGCTTTTTGCCTGAGCCACCTTGATCTCCAGGCGGCGGCGTTTCATGACGTTGAATTTGCTGAAACGTCACAGCTGGAGGGACACCCCGAGCTCATTGAGCTTGTCGCAGTGCTGGAGTTTGAGGTTGACGGCCCTGTCATAGGCCTCCTGGTCCACGGAGAACCAGCCTTGGCTATCAGATATCTGTTGCTGTTTGTAGTCATACTCACGTGCGCAAAGCGTGCGGAGCATTCTGATGTATGAAACTTCGGCCCGCTTATCAAGCTGAGAGAACTTTCGGGGTGTGTAGTCATGCACGTCGCGGGGGTTGACATAGTAGGGGATGTTGTGATGGCTGGTGGTACGGTATTCTGTATAGGGGGGCGAAGGTTGGAACTCGAAATGAGCAGTGGGGTTGATGCCATAGTTTCCACTACCGCTGTTGAAAAATGACGACAAGAGAGGTGCGATGAACAGCAGCAGCAGAGGCAGCAGTCTTAGCAGACTTGACAGAGTCTCTGGTGGCTCTTCGGCACCCTGCGGTCGGCGCGGTTGCCTAAATTGCTGTTCGAATGGGTTACCACCGCCAAAGGTGTGAATCCTAACGCCGGGGCCAAACTGTCCGCCAAACTGTGCAAATGGGCTCCCGTTGCCGCCTCCGTTGCCAAAGAACAAGTTGAAAATGTCCTGCGGGGTCGCGTTTCCGCCAAACGGTGTTCCATCCATACCACCTCCACCATTGCCTTGCCTTGAGAAGCCCGCGCCACCGCCGCCTCGCGAGTCGGGATCCGAGCCTGTTTGGTCGAAAATGCGTTTCTTTGCGGGGTCCGAGAGGATCTGGAAGGCCTTTGAGACCATTTTAAATGCTTCGTCTGCGCCGGGGGCGCCGTTCTTATCGGGATGCATAATGAGGGCTAGTTTGCGGTATGCTTTTCGGATTTCGCCCTCAGTAGCGACGGATTCAATGTCCAGGACCGCATAGTAGTCCGTGGGCCGGCAGCCTTTAACGCGATTCACGGCGGCGGCCTGGGCCGCCGTGTAGCTGCGTTCTTGCCGGCCCTGGTTATGATCTCTGTTGGAGGCTGACGTCGATCCTCGCTCAGAGGAGGTTGACGACATAATATATGGTTTCTATGGTGGAGCAGAACGGTAGCGATCTAGAATGCCGAACCGGAAACGCAGTCGGCAATAATACACAATGTGTCACGTCGAAATCAAGGTGTGACGAGGATCAGAGGTAGCAAACAGAGCTGGAACAAGACCACACACTCACAAACAGGCTGGTAGATGGAGAACGGGGGGAAATGGGGGTGATGGGTGCCTACAGGATGATGAAGCGATGTTCAGAGAGGCGAGACGTTGAGGGTGTGAGAGGAAGCGAAGCACAGCGCAACAAAAAGGCGAGTGGGCTTGGGCTTCGTCCCCTAACGCCAGTTGACACGGACCACGGGCAGGGTAATGGTATATTAGGTAATGCGGTTATGTAATATCATATCATGCAAGTCTACGCGAACAACGACGGACACTAGTAGGAAGAGCACAAACAGATACCAAAGATTCATACGTGAACGATCTTTCTAGAAAATTCACGTGTGTCTTTGCAGCATACAAACATGTATTCGTACGCAGCTAGGCTCTCGGCAATCCATAGTAGGCCTTAGGTTTTGGTCTCTTCTTATGAGGGAGGGGATTTTGAAATCCACGTACTGTACGTTAATTAGTACTTGTGACACACCATCCAAATGCGATCAACCTTGAAAAAGGAACGAAACTCGAAAAAAACCAAAAGTTGTCCAGATTTTGTAGTTCATCTCGAAACAAAACAAATAAAACTGAAAAGCTGATAACAGACATGCAAACATGAAACCTCAATGTTCATTGTTCATTGTTCAATGTTCAATGTTCAATAGGCTAAACGCAAAGGCTGGGGCCATGGTCACCATGCTTCACTGATCCTCTCGAACGACCCGTGCACATGCACGCAAAGCTACGATTTACGTAGCATACATGTATGTACTGTATACACACATGTGTAAGCGTGGCATGCACCTGTGGTTATGAAGGCTGGGCTTCAGTCCTGGAGTCGAAGACAACTGTTTACAAGGTTTCAAGGTTCGTACAGTACATGTATGTTCAAACGTTCGTTAAGAAAGAAAACCAACTCTCACTTGTTCTCTCTAGAACTCTCTCTTGACCGTGCGTTTTTTTTTTTTTTTCAAGTGCTTTTTCAGATGCTTTCGAGTAATGTTCCAGTATAATTGAAATGTGTACTTCCGCCAGCCTGGTCCGGACCAAAGAATTGAAAAGAAGAGAGAAAAAAAATAAGTACAAGAAAATAATAAAAGACATTAAAACTAAAAACATGGAAATACATGTACATAAAAACATAAAATCTGTCCTAAGCCTCTCTTTTTTGTCTAGCTCTAGCTATATAGCTCTCTCTTTTTTTTTTTGTCTCTCCCTCTCTCTCTCTCTCTCTCTCTCTCTCTCTCTCTCTCTCTGCTAACTCAAGATCCAATCCCGGATCTGCGTTTGATACACGTCGATTAAATACAAAACGTCCTTCAGAATCAGCCGGCACACGCATTTGCTGATGAACCGCCGGTAGCCCGCGACCCACGCGCGGATGGCCTCCGTGGACTTGCTTTGAAGCGCGGCGGCGGTGGCGCCGTTGGCGTCTTCGTGGCCGAGGTGGTGCAGGCTCTCGAGCACGTGGATGAGGCCGCTGAGCGCCGTCAGGTACACGGCTATGGACGACTCGCTCGTGACTTCGCCGGGATGCGCGCCGCCGTGAGACTTGCTGTAGTTGACGCCCACCGTGCCGGCCTCGCTCAGCGTCGTGGACCCCGCGTACGCGGAGTTGTCGTGCGCAGACATGGACGACGCGTCCCAATCCTGCGACTCCGGCCGACTTGTCGGCACGGAATCGGCAATCGTCGACGTCACGCTCGTGGTGCTCGATAACGGCTCGCCAATGCTTACCGGGAAACTCGAGTTCAGCGATTTGCGACCCGTCACGGCCCCGGAGGTGGACGACTTTCGGGATGCAACGTTGCTGGCTACTGCAGTCGGGCTCTTGATTGACGACATGGACGAGCTCTCGTGGCCCTGAGTCATGATGGACAGCCTGTTTACAGCCGACTGCACGAGATGGAGGTCCGCTTGTTGTGTGGGGGGCGGGGTAGCTGGCGTTGCACTTAGCGGCTCGATGAACGCAATGTGGAACTTTTGTTCGAGCGTCGCAAGCTGCGAGCCCTGTTGACTTCGAAGCTCTTCGACCGCCTGCCACATCTGCTTCTGCCTCTTTTGCTCCATCGTATCTTCTCCATCGTACGCAGCATCATTGATGATCTGGGCGCTCTCAAGAAAGCTTTCGCCCATCTTCGTGGCTGCTCGGATGCACTCCACTCGACTGTCCAACAGCTTGGGCGTGACATTCAGAACTCGCCAAATGTTTGCAGGCAAAAACAAGTGCGGAGTCAAGAATATGCCGACGTCCTGGGAATGCGAAAGGACCACTTGCTTCAAGAACCACAGCGAAACAATTTTGCCATTTTTCTGCAAGGCCTCAAACTGCGGCTTGGGAAGGGAAGGCGGAACATAGATGAAATTTGCACTGGCGGGTCTCTTCACTGATGATTGCGTGGCCGTGGCTGTAGATGGCTGTGAGAGGTGTTGATGGTAGTTCAGATTCGTGATAACATTGGGGTTATTTTCCGACGAAGAGGAAACAATCGAAGAGAGTCGGAATGCGCTGCTAGCCCGGAGTTTTGAGGACAGCGACATGTTAGACGTTTTGTGAACCAGGCTTGGCCGCTTCTCGTCCTTCGACGTCACCATGGACAAGTGCTTGTCGTGGTGTTTATCGTCCATGAGCCATGCAAACGTAAAGGACGTGGACTTGGTCGATCCGTTCTTTCTGTGGAAAAACCTCGAGTCCTTTTGGGGTTCCTCCGGACTGCTTGTGCCACTCGACTTGGGGCTATATTGCTGCAGCATTGGTAGTGTCTTGGAGCTGCTTGAAAACCGCTGTGATGTCGTCTTCCTGTGTTGCGGAACGTGGGCATTGCCACTGCTGCTTCCGCCACTGGTTGTAGCGCTCTGTACGTTGGAAGAAGGGGGTGCCGCGGATGTTGGGGCAGACGCCACGTCATACATATTAGTGCTTGCGTCGCTTGTAATAGAATGTTGATCCTCAATCTGAGCACTGTTGTCGAATTGTCGCGTAGCAGGCACCGCTGGAGCCGAAGGAGCTGCCAATTTCGGTTCAGGACTCGACGTCGCGGTGGCCATGAGCTGCGACGGCACCTCAGGGGTGACCTCCTTTTCAACACGCGGCTCTTGGGAAAATATAAAAGCGTCATTGTCATTCTCGTTGGCAGCGTGAGCAAAGCCAGGTGCAGTGTTTGAAGTATTGTTAAGGTCTAAAGGTTGTTCGTCAAAGTCCTGTGCAGTGGGCGTATTAATGTTTAAAGTATTTGGAATGCCTGTTTCATGCGCAGCAGACCCTTGTCGAGTATTAGCAGTTGCCTGCGCAGGTTCATCTCCTTCCTTTTCAATGAAGTTCAGTTTAAGGTCCGTGAACGGCGACGCGCTATTTAGCAGTAGAAGATCACGGATGTCGTTTTCAAACTCGTCCAGTACTGTCTGGCGCGTCATTGTTGCACGTTTGTTGGGCGGGAAAGCGTCATGGTATTGCGTGGATCTCGAGGAGCCTGCGCCACGGCCATGTTGATCCAGGTCGTCCTCACTGTCGGTGCTGCTTGCGTCGTCGTCGTGTAAAATGTTTTCGTACTCGTCAGAGTCCATGTCTATCGAGGACGCTGGCCGGGTGTGTTCCGGCGATCCTCCTCCAACGAAATTGTGCTGTTGTTGGAGAAGTTGGTATTGCTGTTGGTATTGTTGCTGTTGGCGCCGCAGCAGAAGTTTCTGTTCCTCTAATTGCAGCAGCTGCTGCTGCTGTTCGTGTTGCTGTTGTTGTAACTGCTGTTCTTCAAAGACCATGATGTCTAGATATACATTTTTCACACCGGCCGAGGTGGACGGAGCTGAAGGCAGGGGTGAGGAAGTGGTGACGGCGTGCCCGTCGATTAAGGGGAGTGGGGTCTGGGGGGATGGAGTCTTTTTGCAATCGCTGGCCTTGGTGAAAGGTGTGGCAGTACGAACAATGGAGTTAGGGGCCCCGTCGTTGTAATTGTGGGTCGTAGCGTCTTGAGGCGGAGCAGAACCCCTGTGAAGAGACTCCGGGTAGGCGTGGGACGGGGTTGGTAAAGTACTAGAAGACGGGAGAGTCGTAGCAGGAGGAGTAGGTGAGTATGTGCCTGCGTCGCTCTGGGCAGTTAATGCTGTGGATTTGTCGCTGGCAACGAAGGGAGCGAGAGGTCGAGACAAGGGGGTGACTGAACCAAGAGTTTGGGAGTTGAGGGTTTGTTGTCCTGCGAATATATCAGCACTGCGCGTAGCAGAGGGAGTGGGACCAAACTGCTTGCTGGCGCTTGTGCCTGCGACGTGCGACAAAACAGGCACAGCTCGCGCGACGTCGGCGACGGTGGGCTCCAAAGAGCGGCGAGTCGCGCGATCTTCTTCTGGCAGGGGATCCGCGGCTGCTGGTTCTTGCGGTGGCTGCGTTTTTTGGAGCTGCGCAAAGTCAAACTCGGTCAGGCTCGAGACAGCGGACCCAGGCCGCGAGCCGTGGTCGGACGCAAAAGTCTCGGAGGGCGACAACGCGTTGCTCGCCGCCGAAGGTCTGAGCTCCGGAGGAGTTGCGGAGAGATCCATTGTAGATGGCAACGCCAATTCCGCTGCTGGCGGCTGCGCTTGGAGTGAGTCGGTAATGTCATGATCGAGCGAGCCCTCTGCAGCCGCAGTCGTAGCTGGTGCTGGCTGTGTCGTAGCTTCAAGGGCAGGTTCCTGCACGGCAGGCGCTACGGCGGTGGTGGGGGCCGTGGAGATCTGCGTAGCGGTCTGTGTATCTTGCAAAACGCGAGGAAGCGGCGGCGCACCTCCATCAGCGGCGACGGCCGTGGTATAGCTGTTGATCCTGCTCGAGATGTCACTGGCAGGCATTGATTTCGTGCGGTGCAGCGTGTTTGCCGTAGTGGGCTTGGAGCTTGTGGAGATGGCGCGTCGGTCAGCCTAAAAAAGAGGTTACGTTAGCAAAGTCTGCAAAAGTGGGCACTCCTAATGTGGCCAAGTTACTTTGTAGGGTGGGGCCTTGTTAACCCTGTCCATTTTGGCCAAGGACTTCAGAGCGGGTCTGTCGTCGTTGAGCAAAAAGGGCGACTTGAGAACCAAGCTGCGCTTGGACAGTCGAAGTTGCTCGTGGGCAAACTTGTGATTAACAGCCGTGGGGGCAGTGGCAGTAGTGGTAGGTTCAGTGATGGGCTCGTTACCTTTTGTTCTGCTTCTGCCAGAGAAGGAGCAGCTCGAGGAGGCGGCGGAGGCGGCGGAGGAGTCCATGTTGCACTGGAAACCGTCGACGAGGAGGTGTGCAGTCGTTTGGAGGAGGAGGAGGAGGAGGAGAAAAGCGAGGAAAAGAACAGGGCGGCGCCTGGAGATTTCGAGGTCTTTGAATTATCGTTCTTGCGGTTTCTCAGCGCGCGGCTGCCCACGGAGGGAGAAGCCATACTGTGCAAGGCGTGTACTACACAAACGTTACGCTACGCAAACACAAAAATTATTGCACACGAGCCCACGCAGAGTCTGGATGTCGGAGCGATGGAGCAGAAGAATTGAAGAGCGAGAGACACGCGAGTTATATAAGGGAATGGCCGACATGGCTCGGAATGAAGACGTCTCGTACTGTGGGATTAGGCTCCCGAGAGTTAACGCGTTAAAGTTCTCCTTCTTTGCATTTACTACGTCGAGACAGGGCCACTGATCCTGTCTGCCTTCAGCCCTATGCTGCGCTGGCCTTGCCTTTCTTATGTGGCCCCTTTGAAACCTCTGCTCCACTATTTACGTGTTTCTTCTTACATGTAGACCTTCATCGCGATATCTTCGTTCGATGTCCTCGGCGTCTTGATCTTCAACTCTTCGTATCGCTCACCCCCTTCGTCCTCGACACTTTCTTCTTCTTCAGTCAGCTTCATCTAGAGCCCCCAGTATTCCCCACAGAGCAATACCCCTGTTGATTCTAAAGTGGGTCCATTGCTCGTTTTGACACCCTTCAACGCTAGCTCCACCGTGCTAACGCCCAAAATGAATAAATAAAAAATAAAAAATAAAGTAGTCCCCCCACACAAAAGAAAAAAATATGAAATTCTTAATTGGATCCCGAGACCCATTACAACGAGCTGCAATTGAACAGAGGTTAAACGAAAGAACTTATTGACCGGCCTACAATGACTTTAATGGCAAAGGAATTTCTATAGAAGCACCGTACTGTGCTTGCGTACTAGATGCAGAGGGGTTCAACACAAAAGTGCCTATGAATTCTCTATTCAAGCTGTTTTTTTGATATTTTACTACAAGTCTTTTTTCATTGTCCAGAGACCCTATATATTTAACACCGCATCGTAGAGACGATTAATTTACACCCTTTTGTTGTTTGTTGATTTGTTTCTTGTTTCTTGGTTTCTTTGGCACTAACTGCCATTGACTTCACTCGTCGACCCCTCCTCGTCGTCATCGCCATCCTCATCGGTCTCCAGACTGTCCTCCATGTACTCGCGCGCCTCGTTGAACCGCTCGCGCGCGACGCGCGCTGTGCCCACGCTGTCACTCCGGATGACGCGCCCGAACTTGCGACGCGGCCGCTTGGGGTTCACCGAGGTGTCCCAGATGGTGTGCTCGTGGCTCGTAAACACCAGCGAGTTGTGGTAGAACCAGTCGCTGATGTACTCGTCAATGACGGGCGCAATGGCGCGCAGCGGGGCGTCGTCGACAAAGGCAATAATGCTCTTGACGCGCGTGCGCAGGTCGCGGTGGCCCGCGAGGTACACGATGCCGGCGTAGCTCTCGCCGACGCCGATGAACACAATGTTCTTGGCCGAGAAGTACTCAATGTAGTCGTCCCACAGGTAGATGCACAGGTCTTGGGCACTCGCGCCAATGCTGTAGGATGACGTGGGGTTGATACCGGCCACTCCGGGAACGCTCACATCCATTACGCCGTAGTTTTGCTTGCACACTGCCCAGTCGATGATCTGGCGAGACGCATCAATCATCAAGCTTTGGCTGGGGTCGATTGTTCCCGCTATTGGGCGGCGGCACGCCCAGATCTCCGGCGTATCGTGTACAATCACCACAATCGTGGACGCCGAGTGAATGTCCGCCGTCACCAGGATTTGATCATCTATCGTGTCTTGAATCTTGTCCTTCAGGACTGGCAACCCGGTCATCTTGTACTTGGTGTACAGATTATGCGCTTGGTATGACCGGATCATCTCCGGAATGAACTCTGAATCTTCCTGCTGCCTAAAGTCGACTGCAGTGAATCCAGGCTTCATGCATTGCCAATACTTGCTTTGCTCTTGAATTACCTGGGCAATGACATTCATGGCCGCGTGTTGTGGCACTTTCGTCAAGGGTCGCCCGGGCACCTCGCCAACCAAGACCTTGGTCACCGCGACTGCAGACTTGGCAATAGAATCCAGGTTGTAGCCACCCTCCATGACCACTACTAAATTGCCGTTCGCCAGCACTTTCATCATGTGCGTGAGGTATCCATACGCGTTCGGCGATAGGTGGCATTGGCCAATGAAATCGCCCTCAGCTGCGTCGAATCCACTCGAGATGATGACGAGATCCGGATCGTACTCCATGGCAATCAGCATGATGACCCTGTTCATTGCATAAATGTAGTCTGCGTCGCCCATCCCTGCAGACGACCATGGAATGTTGACATTGAATCCCAGGCCCGCCCCCTCGCCACACTTGGTGTGGGCGGCGTAGTCTGTCCCCGGATAGAACTTGCCGCCTTCGTATCGATGTAGCGAAATGTACAGGACCCTTGGATCATCGTAAAACGCGCGCTGAGTGCCATTTCCATGGTGCACGTCCCAGTCCAGCACCAGGATCTTTCGCACAGTCTCTGGGTAATCTCTTAGGATTGTCTTTGCGGCGACTGCCACGTTCGAAAACATGCAAAACCCAGCCGCGTTCCCTGGTTCCGCGTGGTGGCCTGGGGGTCGCACAATGGCAAATGCGTTTTTGACCTTGCGCTCGACGACAGCTTTGCATACTTCAATTGCACCGCCACAGGACAGTAGGGCGCTCATGTAGGAGTCGTTGTTGAAATAGACACTGTCTCCCTTTTCGGTCTCCTCGATCAATCTGTCTCGACTCAAGTCTGGAGTCTGTTTTAGAAACTCAACGTGCTCTTTCGTGTGGACCAAAAGGAGCTCGTCGTCGGATGCAAACCTGATGGGTACTTTTTGCATGAGATCTCCTACTTCGTCGAGTCCCTCGAGTTTGGGGTCTATGATGATTCCGCTCTCGGCGAGGGCTTTATAAACGCGGTAGATGCGACGCGGGTCCTCAGGATGGGGGTCTACGTAGTCAAAGGCGCTGGTCACGATCTTGGCGTGATATCGCATACGAACGTCGTAGCAAAATCCTGTGCGAAGCGGTGTGTAAAGAAGTTGTGGCTGAATTTTTGGTACAAGCGTGCCGTTTAGTTTTTCCGTAGGAGAGCGTTTCCTCTTGAGGTTGTTTTCGCTATTGTTTATTTGCTGATCTTGATCTTCTTCGGCAAGGGATATATCATTCACGGGTACTTCCTGTGTTCCGAGGACGTCGACGGTGTCTATATTTTTCGCGTCGGTCGGCTGGTTGGCTATGGCTGATTCTGCGGGGCTTTTCATCTCGACCTCATTCTCCGCTTCGTTGTTGTCGTTGTCTTCTGTCTTATGCGGGATCGCCGGGGGTGTAGCTGTATTGTGCAGCGTTGGGGTAGTTGTCTCGGCCACTACGGGCGTGTCAACGTCCATTGGCTCGGACATGTTGCGTTCGTGTATTTTTTTTTTCGGTGATCTTAAAACCGCGTTGCGGATGCGTCCAAAGATGTTAGAAGGTTTTGAGTGGTGGAGGGAAGAATATGGAGAGTAGGTAATAGTCACGTGACTGTATTCTTTTGAAGCCGTTGAGGTCACGTGGCAAGGGAGGTGAAGAAAAAAACTTCCAAGGAATGAAAAAAATAAAAATAAAAAAAAATTAAGGTACAGGAATGAGTGAGTGTGTCACTAACTACTGACCGGTGTAAGTCGCTTACTCGTGTAAGTCACTGGAGTCAGACACCGAGGGTACCTGCTGCTGCTGCTGTGGCAGTTACGTTGTATTCATGAGTGGCGGGGTCGGCAATTGCGAGTGTTTTGAAGGAGAACATGAAGAGACAACATTGAAGGCCTGCGAATATTTGTTTGCATTGAAGGTGATGCAGGTGTTTGAGGAACGGACAGAAACAGCGAGCATTCTGCTGGAATGTAGCGGGAATTATGAAGTTGCAATTTTGAGATGATCAATTGGCGATAAGGGAGGTTTAATAAGAGGAAAGTGAAGTTCAAATGTTCTCTCATTGACAGTAGTACTAATAGTGTTTCAAATGTTTATCTTTGTTATTGGGATTAGCTAGTGAACTGCGTAAAGTGTCTATCTGTTTATAGGCTTGTTTATCCTTGTGTGTTGGGTATTTGGCACGTGTATATTTCGAGCACTTGAATCAGTGATGATAATCTCAAGTTCTATGTCTCAAGTTCTATGTCTCAAGTTCTAGTAGTTCCAGAGCAACAACAGAAAAATGACATGCAAATGTTGTGGGAGAATCAAATCATAATTCTCGGAATGGATGGGACAAGAAATGGCCCCAAATTTATGAGCCGACCTCCGACATCTGGCCAATTAGAGTTTGTCTTATATATGCCCACTATTTTTGTTCCAACGTTAACTCTGCTGCCACAGTTGTGAGACAGAGAGAGAGAAGGCTTCAATAGTAGTAGTAGTGAATCAATGACACTAGTACTATTAATTTTCTTCTACAAAGTACTATTTGCCCCCCCCATGTGAAAGAGTTTTTAATGTTCAAATGTGTTCGTATTTCATATAGTTCAAAGTTCTCGGGACAAGCTCTAGAAGCCAAAATAATAATAAAATGAAGGAATTGATGTTAATATTCAGAAAGGTGCCAATAATCGGCGGTAATTAATCCTGCTAGCTGTTGATTCGTGTAGACATGTTTGGATCGGGACGGAAATACTCGAAATACAAGGCCATCCCCGCGCCGTCTGTTGGGAGAGACTCCTAGGTGGCCCCTGCTGCCCTTTTCTTCCCGCGAGTGTGTGTGAGAGAGGTAGTACCAAGTACAGATGTAGTTAGGATACTACATATGATTGGCAGATATTTTACCCCTTCTTCTTCTTCCTTCCATGCAACATGTGTAATGTGGCTGCTGAATGTGTAATTAACTATGGTCGTGTCTTTGTCAGCATGTATATTTCAGGCCTCAAACGTTTTCTTGAAGCACTTGAGAGCGCTCTGAGTGCGCTAAGCTATTGAACTTGATATTCATGACTGTCAATGCTACATGTATATAGCTTAGTTGCTAGTGAGTGCACCTTTGGTACGTACTAATATAGATCTCCTATATACTACTAATCAATTTGGAGAGTGCCATCACATCAATATATCGAATCAATGATCAACCGTTGGTACCGTTTGTGTGTGTTGTTGTTTGTGTGTGCTATCGTGAGTTTACGGACCGATTGGCCAAGGACCGGCCGGCGCCGCCATCAATCGTCATGATGTGAGCAAAAACCGCCGCGCGCGCGGGAGTTGAGGTAAAACACCAGTGAGAGACAGCTGCGGCGTGTTGTAGATTTACTTTGCATGTCTGTACACTACATAGTAGTAGTATAGTACTACTTGGAGTTATAAAGCCTTGGCACGGAGTTAACAAGGCCTAGCGCTACTATAGTAGTCTTTTCAACGTTCGAATATTTTGGCAAGGCGCCTACTTGATACTAAAGCCGTAGTGCGGCTGTTTCGCTTTTGTGGTGTTCGGCTGTTTTACTATGGTGCATTACATAATCCCTTACCTGCACAACTACCGCGGAAACTGCTACCACTTCTCGAAACAGCCACGTGCGTAACTTAAACACACAAGGTGTGCAGACACTATGTAAGCGTTTAAACTTCCCGTGAGTGGAACGGAGCACAAGTTCTTTCCGTGCTCCGACACAGCCCTGGCGAAAAGATCTTCAACACACAACACACACGATCGATATCGGCCGTTGAGAGAAATAAACTAGAGCCTAGGCTCTTGGATTCCATTAGTTGATTTGGTTTCAGTACTACTATCAATCAAATATATAACACATGCGTAACCGTTGCCGATGCGCAGTTCTTCCGGCGTTGCGCGAG
The DNA here is from genome assembly GCA_030564905.1 of Geotrichum fermentans. NCBI lineage: Eukaryota > Fungi > Ascomycota > Dipodascomycetes > Dipodascales > Dipodascaceae > Geotrichum > Geotrichum fermentans. The sequence continues at coordinate 291,792 of JAJMAG010000001.1, read as the reverse complement.
CTGATAAACCGCAGCAGCGTTCGACAGCAGTAGCAGCAGTAACAGAAGCCATATGTGCGTGCCAACAAGCAGCTCTCAAGTGCTACTCGAAGATCATAGCTATCATTCTCAATTGATAGCAATACTGCTCGAGAACACCACTGCCTGGGGGAAGCCTCTCTGTTTGTTTGTTTGTTCGATTACTACCAGTACTATACCGCATTCAATGCTTTCAGTTTGTTAATTTACCGGTAGTACCTGTACCTCGTCGTAATACTCGCTAATCATTGTAGCAGCAGCAGCAGCAGCACTTTGTATCAATGAATCTGAACGGAACTGAAGTGCTGCGCACAGCCGTGAAACAGCCGTGAAATTTCATGGAGTTCAAATGTTTTCACAATCGCCGATTCAAGCTGATAGCTGTGCGCACCCATCCTCATTCTTTGCATACATGAACCATCCCCAATGTGCTATGTAGCCCTCCTATTCATGACTCAAATGGATGCCCTTCATTCTTCATCGTCAAAACCGCGGATGTTCTTTTGCAATCCGGAACCCGGTCTCTGATATCATGGCTTCGACGATCAGTATTTATAACTTTTAATACATAAGAGGATACCCTGAGATCAATATTATGATATCATGACGATGATGATGGTGGGACTAGTGCTTGGATCCATAGAAACACGGATTTACTTGTTTGACGTGGTCAATATTGATGCTAATAATAAAAGATTTCAACTTCATATGGACGTTCTCTATCATGATGTTCCATGTATCAAATAAACATCATTGATGTCAGTACTTCCAGTGATTCTAGTAAACAAAGCCCTCGCTGTAGAGATTGACCACTTTCCCTGCTGATATCAAATTATCAATCCCCGGAGACGAAATGCCAGTGTTGTGTTGAAATACTATTCCATCTTTTCTTCCAAACGTTTCCTTCGCCTCTCCAAGGTTCACAAGTCCACTAATTCGGAGATGATGAAAAACAAAAAACAAAAAGAAAAAAAAAGAAAAAAGCGCCTTGAACGTTGATTAAACGAAAAATTTAAAATTATTATGTGATTTATTTTATTATTATTGGGTTTTACCTTTTTCCTCCCTCCGCGCGTGGGTGTCGGATTATCGGACACTTTCTTTCTACCGACTCCCACGGCCAAATTCGCCCATTTCGCCCAGCGTCTGCGGTTCTCCGACACTAGCAGCAGCAGCAGCAGCACAACAATGGCATCGCGTTCTCGACGAGGATGACCCGAGAACCACGTCTGACGCAAGGAATGCAAACTCTCCCTTGCCCCCCTATCGCTCTAATATAAAGACACCTCTCCATCCCCTAATTCGTTTCCTTTCTTGCTTCCCTCTTTTCCTCAACTATTCATCTTAATCCCATTATCCATCCCGTTCGAATTTATAATGGACACTGAGAAGGATACTCACCCTGAGGCTTATGCCCCTTCCGACTCCTCTACGGCTTCCCTTGAAGGTAAGGAAGCCGGCGAAAACGTCAACCAACTAGCCAGAACCTTCACCAATCTGTCCCGCAAGGGAACAAACAACTCGCTCGGCCCCATCCAGTCAAACATCAACCCCTTCTTTGAAGCAACCGATCCCAGACTCGATCCCTACAGTGACAAGTTTAGTGCCAGGGAATGGACCCGACATCTCGTCAAGCTGAGAAAGAAGGCTGACGACGGGTATCTCCATCGCACCGCTGGCGTCTCTTTCCGCAATCTCTCAGCATATGGTTACAGCACTGGTTCCGATTACCAGAAGAACGTGCTAAACACATTTGTTTCTTCAATCTCCAGCCTTGTCAACTTCCGCAACAAGGGCACCAAAATCCAGATTCTCAGAGACTTCAATGGTGTTCTCAAACAAGGTGAAACTTGTGTAGTCCTCGGCCGCCCAGGAAGGTAAGTTCTTCCCGACCCGTTGTTTTTTATTTGCTTTTTGCGCACGCCGCAGACCCTGCACGCTCTCTGCGCACTTTATTTTTTTTTGTTGCTACAGTTACTAACCTCACACAGTGGATGCACAACCTTCCTCAAGTCCATTGCCCAGGACACGCATGGCTTTCATCTGAGCGACGAGTCCTACATCAACTACCAGGGTCTCTCTCAGGAGAAGGTCCGCAAGCACTTTTCTGGAGAGGTTATTTACAACGCAGAGACTGAGGTCCATTTCCCCCACTTGACTGTCGGCGAAACCCTCAAGTTTGCTGCCCTTGCTAGAGCCCCCGAAAACCGTCTGCCCGGAATCACTCGTGATCAGTATGCTGAGCACACTAGAGATGTGCTCATGTCTTCTTTCGGTCTTCTTCACACCATGAACACCAAGGTCGGTGACGATTACGTTAGAGGTGTCTCCGGTGGTGAGCGCAAGCGTGTCTCTATCGTTGAGGTCTGCCTGGCCGGTGCCCCCCTCCAGTGCTGGGATAACTCTACGAGAGGTCTTGATTCCGCTACTGCTCTTGAGTTTATCAAGAACCTCAAGATTGCTTCTGAGTTCAGTGACGCTTCCGTCTTTGTTTCTCTCTACCAGGCTTCTCAGGATGCTTATGACCTTTTCGAAAAGGTCACTGTTCTCTATGAAGGTCGCCAGATTTTCTTTGGCAGCACTACAAGGGCCAAGCAGTTCTTCCTTGATATGGGATACCACTGCCCAGAGCGCCAGACCACTGGTGATTTCCTTACTTCCTTGACTTCTCCCTCGGAGCGTGTCGCCAAGCCTGGCATGGAAGGTAAGGTCCCCCGTACTCCTGACGAGTTTGCTGCTTATTGGCAAGCTTCTCCTGAGTTTGCTGAACTCATGAAAGAAATTGATGAGTTTGACAATGACTTCCCAATTGATGGCCCTCAGCTTGAGAAGTTCCAGGCCGCCCGTGCTCAAACCCAGGCCAAACACACCCGTCCTGGCTCCCCCTTCACTATCTCCTTCGGCATGCAGGTCAGACTCTGTATGACAAGAGGTGTCCAGAGACTGAAGGGTGATTACTCCATGGCCTTGTCAACTGTTGTGGGTAACTTCGCCATGGCTTTGATTATTGCTTCGGTGTTTTACAACATGAACCCCACTACTTCCTCATTTTTCTCTCGCGGTGCTACTCTTTTCTTTGCTGTTCTTTTCAATGCCATGTCTTCTGCTCTTGAAATTCTGTCTCTTTACGCTCAGCGTCCTATTGTTGAAAAACAGCGCAGATATGCTTTTTACCGGCCCAGTGCTGAAGCTATATCCTCTTGTATCGTCGACATGCCCACAAAGATTATCACTTGTATCACATTCAACCTCACTCTCTACTTCATGGCCAACCTTCGCCGTGAGGTCGGTGCGTTCTTTGCGTTCTTGCTTTTTTCATTCTGCTGTACTATGACCATGTCCATGTTGTTCCGTACCGTTGCGTCCACGACTAGAAGTATTTCCGAAGCACTCACTCCTGCCTCACTCCTCATCTTGGCTATTGTTACAACTACCGGTTTTGTGATCCCTGTTATCAATATGCACCCTTGGTTCAGATGGATTAACTATATCAATCCTATCGCATATGCTTTTGAGAGTTTGATGATTAACGAATTTCGCGGCCGTGACTTCCCCTGTGCCTCATTTGTTCCTTCTGGTGCTGGGTATGAAAACCTCACGCCTAACGAAAAAATTTGCAGTGTCGTTGGAGCAAAAACCGGTATGAGTTATGTTAGAGGAACTGACTACATTGTTAAATCTTTCAAGTACCAGCCCAAACACATGTGGAGAAACCTCGGTGTTGTTATTGCCTTTTTCGTCCTGTTCACCATCACTTACTTTTACACTGCTGAAACCATTGAAGCTCAGAAGTCCAAGGGTGAAATTCTTATTTTCCCTCGTGGCCATAAGGCTCTTAAGCAGGCCAACGACGAAGAAGGAATTCCGGGCGGTCATGGTGGCGACGATGGTTCTGATGAAAGTGTCAAGCTTCAGAAGCAAGAAGGTATTTTCCAGTGGAAGGATGTTTGCTATGATATCAAGATTAAAGGTGAGCCTCGCAGACTTCTCGATCACGTTGATGGTTGGGTCAAGCCTGGTACTCTGACTGCTCTTATGGGCGCTTCCGGTGCTGGTAAAACAACACTTCTTGATACTCTGGCGAACCGTGTAACCATGGGTGTTGTCTCTGGTGACATGCTTGTGAATGGTATTCCTCGTGACCACTCTTTCCAGCGTAAAACTGGTTACGTACAGCAGCAGGATGTCCATTTGTCGACTTCCACTGTTCGTGAAGCCCTTGAATTCTCTGCCATGCTCCGTCAACCTGAGCACATCTCCAGACAGGAAAAACTTGACTACGTCGATGAGGTTATCAAGATTCTTGAGATGGAAGCTTACTCTGATGCTGTCGTGGGTGTACCCGGTGAAGGTTTGAACGTTGAACAGCGCAAGCGTCTTACTATTGGTGTTGAACTTGCTGCTCGTCCTGAACTTCTTCTTTTCCTCGATGAACCTACTTCTGGTCTTGATTCTCAAACTGCCTGGTCTATTTGCTCTCTGCTCAAGAAACTTGCTGCCAACGGTCAGGCTATTCTCTGCACAATCCATCAGCCCTCTGCTATTCTGTTCCAGGAGTTTGACCGTCTGCTCTTCCTGCAGCGTGGAGGTCGCACCGCTTACTTTGGTGATATTGGCGAGAACGCTTCCACTCTTATCAACTATTTTGAGAAGAATGGTGCTGACCCCTGCCCCCCTGCTGCCAACCCCGCTGAATGGATGCTGCACGTTATTGGTGCTGCTCCTGGCTCGCACACTGACATTGACTGGTATGAGACTTGGAGAAACTCCCCCGAGTGCGCCGCTCTGCACAACGAACTTGATCAGATGGCAAATGAACTCCGTGGAAGTGGCTCTGATCACACTTCCTTGAATAACTCTTTTGCTTCTCCCCTTTATGTTCAGTTCCTGGTTGTCACCAAGCGTATTTTCCAGCAGTACTGGAGAACTCCCACCTACATCTGGTCCAAACTTGCTCTTTGTGTTATTAGTCCTATCTTCATTGGTTTTACGTTCTACAAGTCCAAGAATGATCAACAGGGTCTGCAGAACCAGATGTTCTCAGTCTTTATGATTCTTGTTATCTTTGGTTCCCTTGCTCAGCAGATGATGCCTCACTTTGTTACCCAGCGTTCCCTTTATGAGATCCGAGAGCGACCCTCCAAGACTTACTCTTGGGTTGCATTTATGGCTTCTAACCTTATTGTTGAAATGTTCTGGCAAACTCTGGTGTCGGTCCTCTCATTTTTGTCCTTCTACTACCCTGTCGGATATTACCGCAATGCTTCTCGCAACAACAACCTTCACGAGCAAGGTGCTGTCTTCTACATGCTCGTCTGGGCTTACTACATGTGGTCGTCTACTATGGCCCATAGTATTATCGCTGCCATTGAGGATGCGGATACAGCAGGTAACATTGCCAACTTGCTGTTCTCCATTTCATTGACTTTCTGCGGTGTCATGGCCACTCCTCAAGCCATGCCTCATTTCTGGATTTTCATGTACCGTGTATCGCCATTGACCTATGTTGTGCAGGGTCTTTTGTCTTCTGGTATCACTGGCGCCAAGGTCGTTTGTGCTAATCGTGAACTTCTGGTTGTCCAGCCTCCCTCTGGCCAGACATGCGGTGAATTCTTTGCTGATTATGCTAACCGTACCAATGGTGCGGTTTACAACCCATCGGCCACCTCAGACTGCGAGTTCTGCACCATGACTACCGGTGTCAAATTCTTGCTAAGTGTTAACAGTCGTCTTTCTGAAGCATGGAGAAACTTTGGCATTGTCATGTGCTTTGTTGTTATCAACATCATTGCCGCCTTCGCCTTCTACTGGCTGGGTCGTGTACCCAAGGGTGCTTCCAAGAAGTAATCCATCCGATATCTCCTTTTGATTATATTGTGCATTGTGTTACAACCCACTAAAACCTCCTGGTATATACGAGGTCAAACACACCTATCTCGGCAAACAAACTAAACATACAAGTGGGAATCCTTATACCAAATCATCTTTTATTCCACCCCACCCCACTCCTCCTCCCCTTCTTTAAATCATCACACGTTCCAACTTGTTTTTGCCTTTGAGATTTGTTTATTACATACAAATTTTTTTTTTTTTTCTTCTTAATTTCCACACCAATATTATTTTTTTCTACTAATTATTTTTTTATAACAAAACATTGATACAAGTTGTTGAAAACCTCTTTGCTCTTTAGAATTCTTTTTTTTTTTTTTTTTTGTTGCTTAATACTTTTTCCAAATTTTTTTTTCATCCTTCCTTCCTCCTCCTCCACTTTCAAAAAATCCACAAATACCTATAGAAATATACCAAATAATTTAAACTCCTTAACATAGACAGGTAGTTCCAGTAATAATGAAAAACCCAGAATGACATGAAAAAAAAAAAATAGATTACACAGTTGAGGACTTTGCTAACTTATATCACTTTTGAATCCAAGGCTTGTCTCTATCTCTGTTTGAACAACGCCTAAAGCAACTTGGAATAGCAAAAACAAAAACCAAACAAGCGTGTAGATACTATACTATTATTTTTACTCTTATATCATGTATAATTTAGATGCAATTGCTCAAAAAAAACAACCAACGAACAAACTTGTTGTTGATTGTTGATGTGTGTGTGGTGATTCTTTACTTTCTCTTCTTCTTGGTTCTTGTCTCTTCCTCCACATCGCTGCCACTCTCCGACTCGTCCGACGACTCGTGGTTCGAATCAAACTCCTCTGGCACGTCGCTCTCCGAGTCAGCTTGGAAGTCCTCGTCAGGGCTCTCGTCGTCGTCGTCATCCGACCGCCGTGGGATCACATCCATGTCGGCGTCCGAGTCGCTGTCGCCGCCCAGCACGGCCTGCACCATCATTTGCTGCTCCGCGATGTCGTCTTCGACCTTGATGTTGCGGCTCTTGATGTACGACTCCAGGTTGCTCTGTTCCTCGCGGTCAATGTTCGAGAACTGGTGCTCGCCGCCGTTGTTGATCAGGGTGATGCTCATGTCGAACGTTCGGGACGACGTCGAGGCCTGCGCACCGACGCGCGAGAAGGTAACAACCTTGATCTCGGACAAGGGAATGTAAACGGTGGGCTTGGGAACAAACATGAAACAGTTTTCGAGTGGGTACAGGTAGCCCTCGCTGGCCTTGAGGGAGCACGCAACGCCGGCTTGGAAGTGGACGCTGCTGAACGAGCCTGGCACAATCATGCGGCGGCCAGTCAAGCCGCGGAACAGGTTGCCCACAACCTCATGTGTGGCCTCGTCGTACCTCTTCTTGAGCTTGCCGGCGTACTTCTCTTCAAACTCCTGGTCGTCCACGTTGAGGTCGACTTCGAGCTCGTCTTCACGCAGAAACTGAATGACCAGGAATGGGTATCTGGTCTGGCCCTGGCGCAATGGCGGGTCGAGCTGGATGATGAGGATGTTGTGGACCTCGTCAGGTTTGGGCAACAGAAACAACTGCTGGATGGTGCTGTATTGGATCTTGTAGTCGTATGTTTTACCACGTAGTCTGAATGACGACGGGTACATGTCGATATCGTAGCGGCCTCTGGGCGTGAGGAAAAGAATATCGGAAAGAGACACGATGGCTTCTCCCGCCACATCGCCAATATCCGCTTTCTCCTTGAAAGACTCGTAGAAAACCTGAGCTGCGCTCTGTTCTGCCTGATCCGGCTCCTCGTCTGACTTGGTCTCATCTTCGCCATCCGCCTTGGCCACCGTACCAGGCACGTAAAACCGCACTTCGACCAGCTCATCACCCGCCTTGGTCCGCTCCTTGGGTTGCTGCAATTCAAACTCGACCGCCACCTCTGACTTGCCCACCAAGTTCGTGTTGCTCACATCTGCGTAAGCAAGCTCGAACGCGGGCTTGCCGGCCACGTTGAATGACATTTCGGCGCGACCAAAGTCGGCTTTCCCCCAATTCCAGCCTCGCAGCGAATGCTCTTTCGTCTCAAGGGTCACCGCGAAGTTGTTTCTAAAGCTCGTTTTGATTGAGTTGAATTCCTCCACATCAAAGCCATCCAGTTGCAGGGCTCCCTTGTTTTTAGTCACAATGCGCACCTCATACCCCCGCGCAGCACGGCTCCAGAAGGCCGATTGAACCTCGTCGCCTTCTAATAAGAACGGTTCTGACACCTTGGCGCTTCCGCCGCGGTTCTTGTTTTCTTGCGCTTTCCAGCCAAGGCCCGAAGGCGCCAGGCGCACGCGACCGGGGACCTTTGACTGATTCAAGTAGATGTTATCGAATTGTGTCGTCATAATAAATAATAAAGTCGTGAAGAAGAAAGGACGCGATCTGAAAAAAATGTCCAATGGATGTTTTTAAACCAGGTGGTAGCGCACGCGTCTATTATTTTTTTTTCTTCTTCCAAACAACGATATCCTGGCATTTTTCATTAACGAAATAACCTAACCCATGATTTACCCTGTCACTTTCGCGATTTGCGTCTACGAACTACGAGCAATTGCAACAATAATGAATAGAAATCACCAGAACAACATTCGGATATCATTAATTTTTTACTAACAAGACCAAATAAATAGGGTCATATAGACGACATGATAAATGACACGAGAATGTTTAGAACTGCAGAGCCTGGCCCTTCTGCTTCTTGTCACCACCGAGCTCGAAGTGCTTGCATCTCTTGAGAGGAAGCTGAGCCTTGGTCTTGCAGACGGTGCATTCCAGACGGAGGACGACCTTCTTGGTGGTCTTGGCCTTCTTGTGGAAAATCTGCTTGGTCTGACCACCGTAACCGCTCTGCTTACGATCGTAACGACGCTTTCCCTGGGCGTAAAGGGAGGCCTTGCCAGCCTTGTACTGAGAAACCTTGTGCTGGGTGTGCTTGCGGCACTCCTTGCCCTTGCAGTAAGTCTTTCTGGTCTTGGGAATGTTAACTATACGACGTTGTTAGCTTGTGTTCACATTGAATGGCAATTTGTTTGAAGTTTTTTTTCTCCAAAGGGCGCGGTAGATCGAAATCATGAGAAGAACAAGCAGTCGAAAAAAAAAACCCAACAGCACTTCGAGTGGTAAAGGTCAACAGCGATCTCCGTGCGTGGCCGTTTCTTCATGATTGCGATGTCGTAAAAAAAAAAATCCAGTAGTCATCGATGTTCACGTACCCATTTTTTGCTGTGATTCTGTGTGTCGACGTTGGCGGTGGAATAAGTCAAAAGGGAGTATCAACGACGGGACGGTAAAATTTGGGTAGTACCAACTTGTTTCGTGCGGAGCTCTGTTCTTAGTGCTAGTATATTCATAGCTAGAGAACATTTGAGTCCATTGTGCGGTGACTGCTAATTCCTTGTTTGGGAGCCACTCAATTTGAAAAATTTTAAGCTGACAAAGGGTAATATTGCTGAGTGATTAAACAATTACACATGATGATTCAGCATCTTAATAATCAACTTTAAATAATAGCCTCCTCCCTGCACAATGAACTTGGAACCCATTTCAGCGAACAAAAACGAGATCGATCGAGATTCCGCTACCGCTGTCAAGTCACTTGGATATCTACTCCTAAGGGCAATTACTCTTGAGAATGTGCCTCTTTGGCCCGTTGTCCGGTATATGCTACGTTGTTTGTCCGATCGATACTCCTGAACTTTCAGACCAAGGGGAGTGCCAATTGTGGAACCGCCTGAAATCAAAAAAACGAGTTGTGAGCATGAGAACTCTGAACAAAAAAGACTGAACGGTTTTACAGTACTTGGGGATTCATGAATTTGCTCCAATGGCTCGAATTGAACGGGACCACTGGTTGTTCCAGAACATCAGCTAGATCGATCATCCCTGGCGCAGTTACCGAGGTGGCGGTTAGATCAAATTCGTTGACCAGTGAATGCCATGCCATATCCGCAGCTAGTATCCCGAGAGAAGAAGCTTGATTCGAGTGCACTGGTTCTATGAAGACGATACTTTGTTATTGTTACTCCCTTTACGCACAACTCCGCAGACTATACTTTGGGTGCTTCTAATTATTGTGTGACGCATGCTGTCGCATGTACCATCGTTTTCTTTCTGTTTCCTCTATCTCGCTTTCAAATGTTGTCCGTGCGGGTAATGAAAGAAAACACAATGAAACAGGTGAAAGATGAACTTAAAGATGGTAAGCTACGATTATTATCACAGGTGCTCCGGGAAGCTAATTCGGTTACAGAAACAGCGGCTTCAACGAGGCTTTTCCCTCTCACAGGCATTCATCCCTTTTAGTTTCCACTATCCCTTACCTACTTCCGCCTGTTGCTGGTATTTACTGCCCAATGCAGCGTTTCATCTATCTTATTGACAATTTGCGCTACTACATGGTGTTAATTTCAAGTTTTCAAATTCTTTCATGGTGAACGTGCCTTTAGAGTGAACTCCGTGTGCGTGAGTGGCGTCTCAGCGACTCAAAACATCAACTCTCGGTGTTCACTCCTCCATTCCTTCTTGAATATTGGTAAGCACCTTTCTGATGGCGATCTATCACCTCTAGAGCTTCTCACCTGGCGACTTGATACCTTTTTCACTTAGGGCGCCTTCCAAGTTTAACTCAAATCGCTTTCGACATATCCCATACACACCTGATGCTACGCATTTTCCTGAGTTTCGCACACTTGCCATGGACACGTGACTACACTGGGAGAAAAAAAATAATACCCTCAATCCCTCCAACACCACCATTCCTCCTTACTGAACCTTCTACTTTCCAAGTCTACCTGCTCAATCCGCGACCATCCGGCGCAACCTGCTAGTATCTGTGTAAATATCTGCTAAGTCTTGTTTGTTGCGACTTTTGTGGCTACTAGTGGTGTTGCTTAGGTCCATATCGTCTATTTCAGACTTTGCCTACTTCTGTATGATTAACACCATCATTTTGGAAAATATATATTCATGGATGCCAAAAAACGCGCTGCCACGGCTACATCCCATGATGAACCAGTCGCGAAGAAGCATGCAGGTGAAGGTGTAGGTGCTCGCCAGGAGGGGAGCCAAGATCACCGCTTGACTCGCTCGCGCCTAAAGAAATTTAAAAAGGATGCCATTTTTCGTGCAATGCAGTCTTATAAACATGAGAAGGAACTTATTGCGTCGCAAGCAAATGAAACGCGGCAAAAGCTTTTTGCTCTCGAGAGAATATTTGCTCTGCAGGAATCTTGGTGGGAAAATCTGGCAGATCAGATCTCTGTATTACTTGCTGGTCATAATCTTCCAGCAAGGCCAAGGATCTCCTCTGACAACTTCTTGTTCAAGCTTCAAGACGAGGAAGAGGGCGAAGAAGAAGATTGGCTGAAAAAGCTCGACAAGACCTACAATGACAAGAATGACAGTCTCAAAGAAAAGATTGCTCAAGCTTTCCAACTGAATGTAAATGGGAAGTCAGACGAAGAAGAGACTATTCAGCAACGCCTTTCCAAGACACTGCAAGAGTTACATCAGTTACAGGCCGAAAACTCGTCGTTCAAGATTCAGAACGAGCGACTCGACCGAGACCTGGCTCAACTGACAGACAAATACATTTCTACAGAAAGGAAAATTGAAAGGCTAAAGTCGTCTTCTCTACGAACACTTTTTGGATCTTCGACTCAGCATAATTCGCCTGAACCAGACAAGACTGAATCCGCTTCGACCGGTGATGCTGATGGAATCGACGTAAAGCCGACACCAGTGAATGACGAGGCTGCTAAGGAGGAATTGCTCAAACTAAAATCCCTGCTGGAACAGTCCGAAGCTGTGGTAACGAAACAAAAATCGCAGTTGAACGAACAGGAATCTCGGATCGATCGATTGAATGATTCGATACGCACAATTTCTAACCGACTAGCCAATCTGAGCGAAAACGACGTTGCTCAATCTGCACCATTTCGTTCTTTACGGCGACGGAACGAAGAGTTGCTGAACCAAATAGACAAGCTTGAATCATATGTGTCTCGATATCAGCGTGAAAAACTAGCGCTGATCGATGAGCGAACTGACTTTCAGCAGGGTATCAAAGCCGATGCCGATTCACGTGTTCATGAGATTCAAACTAAGCTTACCAAGACTGAGTCCGATCTTGCTCGCATCAGAGCAGCTAGGGACGATTTGATTTCTGCTCTGAATGTGAAGAAGGCCGCCGAAAACGAACGTCACAAGGGAATGGATCAACTAAAGGAACTTGCAAGCATTCGCGAAGCACGTATACAAACCCTTGAATCTGAAGTGAAAAGACTGAAAGATGATCCAAGTTTGCAACAGAACCAAACTGATTCTAGTGCGCTGGAGAACGCTAGCCCTGAAGAATTAAAATCCATGGTGCAAAGATTACAACGCCAGCATGCCAGCTTGGTTGACGAGTTACCGAGTTTGGAAGCTGCATTTACTCAAGCCCACCAGAAAGCTACAGCAAAGGTTTTGGATATGATTGAACGGGAAGCAAAGACCAACAAACTTGCTGCTGAAAAGACCAAGGCTGATGAGAAATACTTCTCTGCCATGCGAGCCAAAGATGCGTTGAACAACGAGTACCAAAAAGTCAAAACGCAGTTGGCCAAGAGTGCAGAAATGGTTCAGCAGCTGAAGGACGCAGAGAAGAAGCAATTACTTAAATCTAGTGGCCTGGAAGCAAGAGTTGAGGAATTGAAGGACAAGCAAGTGAGCTGGGAAAAAGATCGCGCTGCAATCCAAATGAAGGTAATTGATGCTGAGCGACGAATGGATTCAATGCGATCATTAATTGATAAACTTAATGGAGATATTAAGGCTCGAGAGAAAAGCGTACGACAGGAGATTGAGGACAAGCGGGCTCTAGAGATTGAGAATGAAAAGCTCAAAAAACAGGTTGAGATCAAAAACCTCACGACAGTCGGGTCATCAAGCGGTAAAAACGGTCATGCATTGGATCTAGAAAGCCAGTTGGAGGAACTGCGCTCGATCGCCATTTGTTCTGTTTGTACCAAGAATTGGAAGGACACTGCTATCAAGGTGTGCGGACATGTCATGTGCAACGACTGTGCTGTGAGTCGGTTAACTAATCGTCTGCGCAAATGTCCGTTGTGCAACAGACAGTTTTCGCAAAGCGATTTGCTAGCTGTTCACCTGTGAGAGAAAAAAAAAAGGACACCAAAATGTGATTACTTGCGCAGAATTTATAGAACCTACCGATCTCATCTTGACTTTTTTTCTAGCCTGCGTACTGTATCTTGCAAAACAACTTATTTATGTAAAGAATAAAATATGTATTTGAACTTAGGTAAACTAGAGGTTTTGAATGATTCAAAGATTGAAATGTTTAAATTATAAATAATGAGACATAAAAATTGGAAGTATACAAAAAGACACACACATCAAGCGTTCCAAATTTTCTTGGGCATGGCAGTCCCAAGTTTCTCATGCATAATGGAACGACGCTGCCACTCCAAATCCAAAAAGCCCGTAAACACCTCTCGGTAGCGATTATACTGGCTTTCATCGACAGTCCTGCTCTCTTCCATACTTCCAATCAGCGACCACAGACTCGTAATCAGAATCTTGCGGTTCGCGCTCTCAACGTTGACCACGCGGGCCTGGTCGCCGGCCTCCAGCTTGGTAATCTGAGCGGGCAGGGGAGAAAGGCCCTGCGTGCTTTGGTGCAGCCTTAGCACGGTCTGGTTCAGGAACTCGAGACCCATTATGCGGGCCCTGCGCTGGTTGGCCGCCGTGGGGAGGTCGCGCGAGCACATGAGCTCGGCGCACTCCTGGTTGATGAGGCTGTCAACGTTGACGGTCAGGGATCTGAGCAGGAGCTCGGCGTCAGTCAGGTTCGCGAAGGAGTTGAGGGAGGACAGGCGTCTCCCGCCAGCGTGGCGCGAGCTTTGCTGTCCAATGATGGGGAACGGACCAAGGGCATCCTTCGCTTCGCTAGAAAATTCAACGGTGGGCGGCGCTGAATAAGTCACGACGTTTTTACCCTGGGATGATGCATTCACGTGTCGGATGGAGTTGCGGGTTTGAGTCGACATGGCGAGGGATTGGAAAGAGTAAGATTCTGAGATGCTTTTCCATTCACTAGAAAGGATGGAGGCCTCGTGATGATGTTTAACGGCAGGCTTCACGCTCTTTTTCTGTTGAGTTGGAGGAGTAGCAATACTGGTGATAGATGCATGGTCAAAACGGCAGACAGACTCATCACGGGTATGGATATAGTCACTCAAAAACATGAGAGAGCTGTCTCGTATAGTAGGATATAGGCTGGTAGATGGAGTAATATGTGGCTGGTCTCCACTCGTCACCAGACTCGTCAGATAGGAAAAGTCATCCTCCAAAAGAATGGACGGCTCCATCAGCGAGTCTGAGGAGAGCTCGGGCAACTGAGGAGGCTTACTTGGGAATTGAAACGGCTTTTGGGTAGCTGACTGAATAGAATAGGTGTCATCAATGAAGCTTGTGATGTTCTTAAGCGACATTGCTAGGTCTTCAAGGTCATCGTCGTCATCGATGGTAGTCTCCAGAGTGCAGTCGGTTCCAGACTCCGGGTGCGTGTCCAGCGAGTTGAGTGATTCTGCGCGATGGATAGCAATGCTGGCAGATAACTCATTATACCAATTTTCAACCGAGGAACTCTCATCCAAACTACTTTGGCCGATGCTGGATTGCGGGAGGTGTCCAAAATTGTCGCTGAGACTGGAGCTATGCGTGCCACTGACCGAATCAATGGTGTAAGAGGTTTGGTTGGATTCTGAAATAGTCTTGCTGTGGCCTACCGAGACATGCATTGGCTCACCCAAACTAGAAACAGTACCACTGGAGCCAGATTCGGATGGAATGGTTTCGAGGAAACGCTCTCTGGGGGTGGACTCGCTGTTGGGGTCCACATTGACCGAAACCGCTGACGAGGAATCCCAGAACCTCTCTGAATCCTTGACCACAGAGGACGCAATGCTGATAACATCATTGCTATGCATACTGCGAACATATGGGAGCATAGGAGATGGAGATTGGGTAGCTGAGAATGATGTTTTGCGTCTGACGACCTGTTCCTGTTGAGCTGGCGACAATGTGACGGGAGGTAAGTGACGTGGAGTGGTAACCTGCTGCACTTTGGGAGACAGTTGACAGCCCCTTGGAACAGCTTGCTGTAGGGAAGGCGAGGCCGTAGATAAGGGCAGCTCAGATGGGAAGCTGTAGCGTGCTTGAGGATCCGGGTGTCGCTCGCTAATTCTCTCAATAGGAAGCGAAATAGAAGACATGGTCTTGTTTTCTCGTTCAGCGTTACCAAGTTTAGCCTTCTCTCGATTGGGCATGAAAGGAAAGGAGAATCGCTTCTTGGGTGCCTGGGATGGTTGCTCACGCAGCAGGTCTTGGCTTGGGCGCTGAGAGATATTCCTGAAAAGAGACGATGCAATTGATACACGCTGTCGGAGTGAAGGCCGTAGCGAAGGCTTGTGCTTAAGCGGAGGAGGAGTGACTGCGCTCTCCCGGACATGTGAGGAAGCCTGATGAGTCTTAGGCGTCTCCAGTTTACTAGTAGTCGCAAACTTGATGAGTTGATTCGCAATGTCGGCGTTAGTCTTAATGATCATCTCGGTTGCGAATGGGTTAGAGCTACTGAAATACAGTCCGTAAATCCTTGACACTTGTGTGGACAGAGCAGCTGAAAAGGCCTCATTGGGCACAATCTCGCGGTGGCTGTATGCCAATTTTGAAATCACTGTAATGGCGATGTGAGAGCGGTCGTAAACTTGTGCGCCGATACAAGCAATCAAGTCGTGAGACTCCAGAACAGACTCAGGTATTGTCATGTTTGCGTAAACTGCAATTGGGGACTTGCGAGGTTCCATTAGGTACCCCTCATGCTCGTAAACGGTAGCAAAAGTGCAAAAGTCAGACTGTTTGTTGAGGAACAAATGAAAGGGCTGGGTCTTGTTCATGATCTTGGCCTTTGACGCAAAGTTGACAATGGTGTTGGCTGTCATTTCAGGGCGTATCAACTTGAGAATTGTGAAGTGTCGGACATTGTTTCCGCCAAGGTTAAGGCCACCGCCAGTGACGTACATTGCAAGGTTCATTGGGCCACCAAACTCAGCCATGTACACATCCTCGATGGGAGCCCAGCCAACGACGTTCAGCTCTGGAAGGTTAGGTAAGGGAATAGAGTTGATCATGGAGTGCATGAGGATATCAGCAATTGACGGTTTGTGGATGCCTGAGTCGCTAGTAATGCTAACAGGTTCTGAGGGTTTGATTATAACAATCGAGTCAGTGAACACGAAGACGATGCTGAATACGTCCTGATCCCCGTGCATGGTATCCATGGCGTCAAAAATGGTAACGACCCTGCGATTTATCCAACCATATTCGAGTTCCTTTGGCCATCCTTTGGAGATTTCAACGAGAAGCTTGCCGGTCGGTGTAAAGATGCGGTTGTTGTAAGGCGAAATAAAGCTTTCTCGTCCAAAGGAGTCAATCGTTCCTACTGCGGATTGGTAAAGCTCCTCGATGTTGACTTTCTCATCTTCGCGCCAGCTGGCTGCTTTGACAAGGCGATCCAACACAAGCTTGATTTTGGTTAGATGCAAGCTGCAGTGAATAGTGGACTCGATGTTGTTGACGGTGAACTTGGGAGAAACGGACCCATACGTCTGGATTGTATCAAGGTTTTCCCGCAGGTTCGCTCTAAAGTTTCTAGTCGCAGCCTCATGTCTCATACAGGCTTTATAGAAATAAGGGATGGAGATACCACAAGCTTTAACGACCTCGTAGCTTCCATACGGCAGTGCCATGGCCAATGCCTCATATAAAATGTTGTTCACTCGCACGATTTCGTCAATAGTAGGAGGGAAAATGGCGTTGAGCTTCCGCATGTTCATTCCTGGGATCTCGCCGCTCAATACCTTGACGCGGAGAGGAATGAGATAGTCCTGAAGCAAGTTCAGGAGGTTAGTAGTGAAGTGATATTGAATGTTGAAGAGTTCCTGGTAGATGTGCTGAACGGTCTCGTTGTCCGATGACCTCGGCAAGGGTTGATATGAAGGAGGCGTATAGAGCATTTCAGTGTGCTCCGGGCTGTATTCGGCCAAGGGGTCGAAGAGGTGTTCGAGCTGGTGCCCAAAAAGGTAAACGAGCTCATTATTAAGGTCATTAGTTTCTTGAGAGTTTTCATAAATAATGTCAATGACGTTTGACTTGATGAGTTTTGGTTGGAGCAGTCCGGATTCTAGGATGGCGTTGCCAATTTCCGCAGGATACCTGCCCATGGCTGGTTTCATTGAAGACGCGAGGAAGCCTGCTGTGGTTTCATCCCAATCGAACAATTGATTCTCGGACGATGAAAACGTTAGGTACGACTTGAGAGCAAGCTCCATATTTGAAAATGTGCGCAGGCATGAAATTGCAATGGCTTTGCGTACGGTGCTGGTCCTTTGGCTTTCCGGGAGATTTACGCACGCCCCGTAAAACCGGGACTTTGGGCTGATGGTCATATTAATTGTTTCCGAGACTCCATGGCGACCAATGAGGACTGTGGACAGACTGTGGGATTCAGGCGTGTCCTTGTAGACGGCAATTATTAGAGGGCCGAGTAGGGCGTCAGATCCTGTGAAATATACGGCATCTATAACTGTTAGAATACGCTCAAGCTCCAGTATTTGAAAGCTGTGGAATATGTACCTTTTGCATGCAGATTCGAGAATAAATGCTTGGATGAGTTGCTTGTATCGATAACTATGGCTTGGGTGTTGGAATTGGAGGAGCTCATGGTGGAATTGAGTTGAGGATATTAAAAATTAAGATGATGGGATGAGATGAGTTTAATATGGAATTTTTGTTGACGGTGAATTAATGAGAGTCTTGTAGAAGAAGGGTATATTAGGTGGAGGAGAAGTGCACTGGCACGAGGACGATGTGAGAAAAGAGAGGCTGGAGTTGGTCTGTAGTTGGGTTGGCACTGGCAGGAATTCGGTGAATATAAATGAATGGCTGAGTTGATGGTGTGCAGGACAAAGAGGACCGTGCCACACAAGGCCGAGTTTTAGATTGTTGATAGTGGAGGTACTTGGGGCTATTAGATTTTTATTAGTATGGTGAAACAAGGGAGTGAAAGCGATTTGTGAGCGGCTTGGAGGTCTTATAAGAAAGTCTGGAAGGTTTGGAGTTAGAAGAGGAGCTGGGAATTTCAGTGAAACAATATTCTGTCGAGAGCGTTCACTAGCTAGTTGTCGACGTTATCGATCGCGTCTCCTTCTCTGGGACGGAAAAATGTACGAAAAGCAATTATGTGCCTACCTGCATGAAGTGACGCGCTTATTCAGACAAATCTATCCCATTTGGGAAAATGAAATGGCGGTGATCTGTGCGGCTCAAGAACGTTATTTCGACGCACGCGCGTTTTTCTCTCCGTTTTGGCGGCGACGCGTATAAGCGACGCGTTTTACTACTGGCGCCTCGTATGAACTTGGAGCTTTCGCTTGTAGTTGAGAAGCCTCGCGACGGGCCCATGGTCTGCGAGGCTGCAATCCAGAGATGCTGAGAAGAGGCCGCTGCAGCATGTGTCTGACATGAAATAACGGAAAGCTGTGGAGAAGTACTCACGCTTAAATCACACGTACCAAGGTAAGACATCAGAAGTAAACTTTGAAAGAAACGCTGGTAGCTGGTGCTCATCCACTCACTCCTACCATAATACTCAAGTGTGACCCACACACTGCTTGAAGACTGTGGCACCATGAAAAACCAGGGCTGGAAAAGCCGTCATTAATACCAGCGGACAATTGCAAAATGGTGTAACAAGAACTCAAGTGTTGCTTGAACTGCGCTCCAAGCAATGCATCACTGCAGCGTACGTTGAGTTACCATATATCCTTCTTTGTTTGACCCATGTTCGCAATTATGGAGACAAAAGAGGAACTAGTATTAGCCCTCCATACTACATGTATGTCACGCGTATGTCATCTAGTACATGCCAGCCATTTACATATCATTCAGCTGCCCAAGCGCTAGTCTTGAGGGCACTTAAGTAGTACTGAGATCGGCGCTCTCCATTTCTGAAAGTACCGAAGGGTTGATGTTCAAATGTTCCCAGTGCACATAGACCGCCTTGCACGAATGAGAGTGTTAATTCCCTTAGCTCTGTCCTTGCATGTTGGCCTCTGCAATTGGCGACTGTGATCCCAGTTCACCGCTAAGGTGCTGGTGCAAAATAGCTGATATATAAGAACGTTCAGGTGTGAGAACATGATACCCCAACTTTTCCCGCGTCTCCATCTACAGTTCCCTTTTCGCGTCGCGTTAACAATTGTATATAATATCGTATTCCCTGAATTCCAGGCCAGTGATACGTACCCATACTCTCAACTGTCTGTGCTCAAAAAGCTTTAAATCCATGCGATGGACGACACGTCGATGACATGACGATGGAATTCATGACATCCGGAATCCGCATAACACGGACACTCGATCTTATTTCCATGACGACGGCGATTACTTCCAAACTCGCCTCTACGCAGGAGTTCCATATATTCACTTCGTAGTATACATGCCTGCAGCTATGGGACAAATTCTCACGAGCTTCAATGTTGGAAACATTTGAATATCGTGCTCCTTGGATCTCTACATACCAGTCTTAAGGTTAGTAACTAACTACTGCATATGTTTGTTTCCTTCTGTGAAGCATCCGAAGCATAGCGCATCCACGCTAAAAATACCACTCATCTCATATATACAGTGTATTTTTAGCACATAGTCACCTCCAACACGCCTCAAGTCTTCAAGTGTTAACAGGTTCGATACCGACACTTTGTTTCAAGTGTTGGCACCCTACCCAGCACCAAACTACACAAGAGACTAGCGCTAGCACCAGATATCGTCTGCAACTACATATGTAGAATTTGATACTCAGGGAGGGTCAAGAGCCTTGATATAGTACTTAGACCCTACTTAGCATGACGTGTCGACATCACTTCCCTTGGCGATATCGTCATGAAAAGTTTGCTTAATCACTTTCCTATTCCAATGTTTCTCTTCTCATTCCACTCCGATATTCTCTCGGCGGTCTGTGCGACAATCATTGATGGTCTCCGATTATAAGTCGTGTCGCAGTGCTTGTGCCACCTGAGCTCATAGAATGGAGTTACGTACTCAGTAGATACAACGGCACCGCTTTCCCGCTGCCTATAGTAGGAATTGTCCGTTCATCCATCATTTACCTTCAGAGTATCAATCTCAGTGGTCGTCTGTACTCCAGATAAACTCCTCCATTATGATAAAGAAACCATAGCGATTGTAAAGATCAATGAAAGCCTGTTTTGGCTCCAAAAAAAAGTAAAAAAGCAGTTGTGGATACCTGTTTGACTATCGAATCAACCCGCCGGTGCTGTCCTTTCGCCATGCCATGGGCGGAAATTTCTCTGCTGGATTGCTCCCCTCAAGAATAATTCCCCTACTTAACGCCAGTCGTGCACTCGGATTACTCACAAGGCTCGAATAGCGCACCCTTGGATTCGAAACGGACACCGACAGGATTCGCCTTTGACAGCGAGTGACCCAACGGGACAAACTTATACCACTTCCACCAAATGCCACTACAGCTGAAAACAAATATTTTAAATCGAACAAAACCACTTGCGAGGAAATTTTTGAAAATTAATTAATGACGGCCCAACTTTGCGATGAAAACACCAAAGCCTATATAAACACCACCAAGACACTTATATTTTGTTTTCTTATGATTTTTAAAGCTCTAATTCATTTTCACTCACCGTTACAGCCGATTGACAGAACAAAAATGTAGTCTAGCGCTAAAGGCACCACATTTCACTTGATCTTAGCTCTTTTTTGCTGAATATTTCTTGATAAATAATTATTCAAGCACTGCACCATTGTAGACAGGGTTGAAGTACTCTATGAACACCTGTTCGCTAAAATGATCCTTAATAGATAGCATAATGCCATCCGTTTGTCAGACAAGCATTGACCCATGCCTCACTTTATGTTTATATAGTTAGTGCACTTTGAATAGTATCATTCAAAAGAGACAATAAACATATTTAACTTCATCAACACTTGAAGCATTTGTAGCACCAAATCAATACAAGGCAATAAACATTTTTACGAATTAATCAAGTAATCAATCAAGCGCTTAAACACTCAAGCAATCTAACAGCCAGGGCATTTCATCAATTATCGACCGTAGAGCTGAGTTCTTAACTTTACAGCGTCAGTACTGAAAACTTTTCTCACCTTTATTACACTCGGTTTGTCTAACTCCACTTGAAGTATTGAAATAAGAAATTTAGTGAAAATCATTGAAAATATTCAAGATGTGGATGGCGAACGACTATATTGAAATCGATGGGACTTTTGTGCCTTTTTTTGCACGTAGGACACTTGTGCAGAGTGAGAAACTCGCCAGATCTCGACTCTGACAGCTACAGCTGGCAAGCACATTTCTGGTCGTCTAGACTTTATATATACTAGACAGTTTGAAGAGGAGTTAATGGCTTATTAAAACGGCCCTTATCGTGAATTACAATGGTTAATTAAAGGCATGCTTGGCACGAATTAAAAGAATTCACATACCCATTGAACATGTGGCATGGTAAGACAAGAAACGTATACTTTTTACCAACACTTTCTAAAAGAAATACTTGTAAAATATGTAGCTTAATATATCAAGCTTATAGTCAATTATTGTTTTTATTGTATTTTTATTAAACAGCAAAAAGGAACAGCGAAGGTTAAACAGCTTCTACTGGTTGCGTTAGAGTTTAAGGGTGATGTTAGCCAGAATACTGATTAAAAGCTCTGTAGCTAGCCCGAGATAATCCGAATTGGCTAGATCATCTCCGATGGCGAGTGCGGTCTACGCCATTGTTTTAAGTGATTTAGGTTCAAGTCGGATTAAAGTCGAAAAAAACTATTGATTTAACTACATCTGAATGCGGGGCTGTTTGGGGGCATCGAATTTGTGACTGTGAAGTGCACATGTGTGAATTTCTTTCGGTACAATTCGTTTTCAATTCTTCTTTTTCTTCTTTTGTCACTAATAAACGTATGTTAGGGTCTCTCGGTCACCACCGGTGAGGCAAAAAAGTATCGGCATTTCTAGAATAATGAAAATGTCACCGGAACCAATCTTGCATCTTTGTTTTTTTTCCATCTTTTAAGCTTTATGCACACCCGAGTACTTTAATTCCAAAACTCTTGTTCCCTGGACTCTGGAGCTACAACAAAGGCACGAATGGGTAAACTCAAACTAAGAGAAGGGCATTGAGTTTGAAGACTCAACAAGGGATTAACTGATGGAAGATAATCAATCAGCTAGACTGAAAAAGAGTGCCAAGAACTGACAATGTTGAAGAATTGGTTCAGGCTTGCCGGGGGAGCACGGGGTTAACCGTTGTTGTTTTATGATTTAGTTTCTAAGACTTGATCGGGTTTATTGTACAAACTAATTCAATCTTTGCAGGGAAAAAGCAGTAATTACGTATAGTCGCCAAGAATTAATTCGTCGAGCTCCATGTTCACAAGTTCACACGAACGGCTGCATATAGAACTTCGACTTGTTCTGAACTCAATTGAATGAACAACTCCCTTTCACAACAACGCTTCTGCTGTTCCAAGCACATCAGAAAGGAAACGATCGTAGCATTGTGTGTTCCAATCCTAATAAAGTGGAACACTATGGGTTTAGTCTTGCTCTGCAAAGGTCTCAAATTGCATCTTTTCTCTCGAAAGCCAAATTAACAAGCCAAATTAACATGGAAAGCTTCGCAGGTTTATAAAGCAGCACATGAATCCTGCTACAATAAAATGCGAACAAAAATAAATAAATGAAAACCAGTCGTACTTGACAAGTTGAAACAAAAAAACCATGGTTGAAGATCATTCGTTCAAAGGTGGGGCGCCCCAGTTCACCGCCACGGCCATCAAGACCTACTTCTCGACAAGACTCCTGACCCTCAAACCGCCCTCATTCGCGCTCAAGAAGCACCTGCTCAACCCAGTCCCGCCGCTGAAACTCATATCCCGCAAGCAATGGATGTTCATCCTCGTCGCGTTCGCGGGCTGGACGTGGGACGCATTCGACTTCTTCACGGTCTCGGTCACGGCCACGGAGATCGCACACACGCTGCAAAGACCCGTGCACGACATCACGTGGGGCATCACGCTCGTGCTCATGCTGCGCTCCGTCGGCGCCGTCGCGTTTGGCCTCGCCGGCGACAAGTGGGGCCGCAAGTGGCCGTTCATTGTCAACTGCCTGCTCTTCACCGTGCTCGAGCTGGGCACGGGCTTTGTCGCCACCTACGACCAGTTCCTGGCCGTCCGCGCGCTGTTTGGCATCGCCATGGGCGGCATCTATGGGAATGCGGCAGCGACGGCGCTGGATGACTGTCCGCCGGAGGCTCGCGGTATCGTGTCCGGGTTTCTGCAGCAGGGCTATGCGTTTGGATATCTTGTGTGTGTAGTGTTTAACCGGGCCATTACTTATAATACGAAGCACGGATGGCGCGCGCTCTTTTGGGTCGGCGCCGCGCCGCCCTTGCTCATCATTCTCGCGCGCTTGATGCTGCCCGAGACCGACAGCTTCCTTGCTCAGCAGCGCGCCAACGAGGGCGCTGACGATAACGCCGACGACGCATCTCCTCCTCCTCCCAAGAGCTTTGCCCGACACGGCTGGGAAGCGTGCAAGGTGTACTGGCTCATGTTCATCTACCTGGTTGTCTTCATGGCCGGAATGAACTTCATGTCGCACGGGTCGCAGGACCTGTTCCCCACGTTTTTGAAGACGCAGCTCGGGTTCAGCGCCGACCGGTCCACGGTGACGAACAGCATTGCCAACCTGGGCGCCATATTCGGCGGCGTGCTTGTGGGCCACATGTCTGAGTTTCTGGGCCGCCGCGCTTCGGTCATGGCGTGCTGCGTCGTGGGTGGCGGCCTCATCTACCCGTGGGCCTTTGTTCGGGGCGGCGCCATCAACGCGGCCGTGTTTTTCCTGCAGATGTGTGTGCAGGGCGCCTGGGGCGTGGTGCCCGTATACGTCTCGGAGCTGTCGCCGCCGAGGTTCAAGTCGCTGATTGTGGGCGTGGCCTACCAGCTGGGCAACCTGGCTTCGGCGGCGTCGAGCACGATTGAGACAACGATTGGACATCAGTTTCCATTGGAAAACGATGTGCATGACGGCAAGGTCACTGAGAGGTTTGACTACGGCAAAGTCATGGCCATTTTCATGGGCTGTGTGTTTGCTTTCCAGTTGGTGGTGGTGTTCCTAGGTCCTGAGCGACGCACTGAAACCTCAGTGAGGATCCACGAAGATGATTCAATCATTGGAATGGAGCCCTCTGAAAAGAAGAACCAAACTGCTTCCAATTCTGTAAGGGCGTTGAGAAGCTCTCAAGACTCCATGTAAAACATAGCAGTAATGTTAATCCTCTAATCTTATTCCCTTGAGACTTTTCAAAAATGGTACATTAAAAAATATATATGACGGCATACAAATATCACAAATCACTAACTTCGGGGTAAATTTTATTTTTTTTTTGAATGCTTTTTTTTTTTCCTTTCTCGGACAAAACTCACTAATGTTGAGACCACTCAATGGAGTCCAAATCAATACCCTCCTGGACCATCTCCCATAGAGGCGACAGTTCTCTCAGGAACGTGACACGGTCACGCACAGCCTTAAGAACGTAATCAATCTCGGCGTCAGTCGTAAACCGGCCAATGCCGAAACGGATCGACGAATGGGCCAGCGCATCGTCAGCACCAAGAGCGCGGAGCACGTAAGACGGCTCAAGCGAGGCCGATGTACAAGCAGATCCCGAACTCAGCGCAATGTCCTTGAGGGCCATGAGCAAAGACTCACCCTCGACGTAGGCAAACGAGATGTTTACGCAGCCGGGGTAGTGGCGGGTTGGGTCACCGTTCAAGTTGGTGTGGTCGAGGGCAAGAATGCCATCCTTCAGCTTGTTGGATAGACGAGTAATGTGTTTTGAGTCATACTCCATTTCCTCCTTGGCGATACGGCATGCTTCGCCAAATCCAGCAACCAAGGGAGCCGCGAGAGTACCACTTCTGAGGCCGCGCTCCTGCCCACCTCCAGTAATGAGAGGCTCAAGACGAACTCTGGGTCTGCGGCGAACGTAGCAAGCACCAATACCCTTGGGGCCGTAGATCTTGTGGGCGGATATACTCATGAGATCAATGTTCATGGCGTTGACATCAATGGGGACCTTGCCGACGGCTTGGGCAGCGTCAGTGTGGAAAAAGACCTTGCGCGAACGGCAAAGCTTGCCAATCTCCTCAATAGGCTGAATGACACCGATCTCGTTGTTCACAAACATGATTGACACAATCGCAGTGTCTGGTCGAATTTCCTTCTCGAGCTGCTCAAGGTCAATAAGACCGTTAGAGCCAACAGGCAGATAGGTGACTTCGAAACCCTCGTCCTGCAAGTGTCGGCAAGAATCGAGTACACACTTGTGTTCGGTCTGTGTGGTGATGATGTGTCGCTTCTTGTTCTTGTAGAATCGGGCAACACCCTTGAGAGACATGTTGTTGGACTCGGTGGCACCTGAGGTAAAAATAATTTCCTTCGGATCGGCTCCGATCAGCCTTGCAACTTCTTCGCGGCCCTTTTCGACAGCAGTGTCGGTCTCCCAGCCATAGGCATGGGTTCGCGAGTGTGGGTTACCGTACAGTTCGGTGTAGAATTTAAGCATGACGTCGAGGACCCGGGGGTCTGTGGGGGTGGTGGCCTGCATGTCGAGGTAGATGGGTCGCTCATTGGTTTGATCCACGACCAGCTCGGCACCCTTGACGACATCAGCGATATGGGAACCCTCGGGGGCCAGGCCAGCGTCCAAGGGCGTGGGGGCCTTGAGAGGCGTCTTTTCAGTGACGGTGGCCAAAGTGCGGAGCAACGATGGGGTACGGGTGGCAGCCGGCGTGGCTCTCAATATCTGGGAGGACGCAAGCAATCTGGACGACGACGTCCATAGCGCTCGCTTGGTGGCGTTAATCATTGTGCAGCGGGTGTGGAGTGCGATTTGCGTTTCTGAAGCTTCGTAAACCAATCAAGGTGAGCAGAGGCAATTAGAAAGACTGAAATCAAATTGGAAAATATGGAAATCCAAGAGTAACAAGAACAGAAACGAAGAAGGAGGAGAAAAAAAGTCTGGAAGCGCTCTTTTTGCGGATTTAGAGCAAGAAAAACTTGGAGAAGTCCCCGAGCCGCGTTTTAGTCAGGCAGGGTTAGGCCTTGGGACTTGGACCCCGGGGCTAGGGTATGCGATCCATTGGAATTTCAAACCTGAGAAATTTCAGACTCTGACCGAATCAACCACTGAGAGCCCTTCGACCATGGACAATAGTCTTATTCTGGCATCGCTGATTGTGAGTCGAGAAGGCGCACGTTGTGGTGGAAAAACCAATACTAACGCTTTTCGCTAGAGCGGCGGACTGGCTGGAACGTCAACCGACCTCTTCTTCTTTCCAATCGACACCCTCAAGACCCGTCTCCAAGCCAAGGGTGGTTTCTTCGCCAATGGTGGCTACAAAGGCGTCTATCGTGGCATTGGCAGTGCTTTCCTTGCCTCTGCCCCCGGAGGTAATTCAACATCGTCATGCTCCTTTTGAAAAAAAAATAAAAGCTAACCATAATTCCAAAGCAAGCTTGTTCTTTCTGTCGTACGAAACATCCAAGAAGCTCTTCCTGCCAATTGCAAAGCAGCACATTGCTAACGACGACCTCGCACATGGAGTAGTGCATATGGCCGCCGCGTCGGCCGGCGAGATCGCCGCCTGCTCCATCCGCGTGCCCGCCGAAGTCATCAAGCAGCGCGCCCAGGCCTCGCAGTACCCATCGTCGCTCGCCGCGCTGCGCGGCATTCTGGCCAACACCTCGGGCGAGGGCGTGTTGCGTGGGCTCTACCGCGGGTACGCAACGACCATCATGCGCGAGATCCCGTTCACCGTGATCCAATTCCCGCTGTACGAGTACTTGAAGCATGTCCGGGCGCAGTCTCTGGGGCTCGCGGAGGAGGGCCAGCTTTCGCCGGTGGACGGTGCGGTGGCGGGCTCGATTGCGGGCGGCGTGGC
The DNA here is from genome assembly GCA_030564905.1 of Geotrichum fermentans. Taxonomy (NCBI): domain Eukaryota; kingdom Fungi; phylum Ascomycota; class Dipodascomycetes; order Dipodascales; family Dipodascaceae; genus Geotrichum; species Geotrichum fermentans. The sequence continues at coordinate 264,750 of JAJMAG010000001.1, read as the reverse complement.
GGCGGCGGCCACGACCCCATTAGACGTGATCAAGACGCGATTGATGCTGAGCCGCGAGCGTATAAATGTCGGGGTTCTGGTGCGCTCGATTATAAAGGAGGATGGGTACGCCGCCTTTTGGAAAGGAATTGGGCCTCGAACCATGTGGATCAGTGCCGGTGGCGCCATCTTTTTGGGAGTATATGAGATGGTCAAGAAGAACACACTGGCGGTACTGCGGAAGGAAGAGGCGGGCCCTTCTTCCATGCTAGAGTGAAGGAAGGAATAAAGCAATTAAATACTGGAACATGAATAAGTTGGAACGAATCTACGACGATATGCTGTTATGAGTACCTTAGATGTTATCGAGTCTTGATGGAAGCCTTTTTTTTTCTCTCTTCTCTTTGTACATGTACATAACAAAATCAAATTAGACTTTCTCTAGAATAATAAATAATTCACGTTCGGATTCGTTTCCTCTACGAGATGATGCATTTTTCATTTCGATACTCGTCGGCGTTTCTCAAGGTCTTGTTTCTCTGCTTGAGATGCCTCAGTCGAAATTTTTCTTTTCCTGGGGTCGGTTGGGCTTCCTCGGTAATAAGTTCAGACGGCAATGGCGGAACTTGTTCCTCATGTTCTTTGATTTCCTGTGTCGGTGGTCGGTCTTCAGTGGCTATGAGCTTGGACTTGGTGCGCGTGAAGTGCGGCCTGAGCCACATAGATTTGGTGCTGGCCGAGTTGCCGCTATTTGACGACTCAGAGTGAGCCAGCGACGGTGTCGATAACTCCGAGGCATCGACTGCCGTTTCCTTTAAGGACTCGGGAGACACTGAAGTTGAGTTGACCAATGTCGAGGATGTTGTTGCGCCAGGCGCGTAGCTAGTGGGGTCTCCGCCATTGCTCTTATGGCGTTCGCCTTCATGCTCAAATTCATGTACGGTCATAAGGCGGTAAAACAAAATGTAGGGCTTTTCGTCTTGGAAGACTTGATCGTAGTCGACACATTGCACTTTTTTGCCAGCCGGTAGGAGGTCATCAAACAGTAGCCATCGTGAATGCATATTAGATGGCGGCGTTGGTGGTGGCGCGGGCTCCTCTTCGTCTTGGCTTCCATCCCCGTTATTCTCCGTCTCCCCTTCATGTTCTGCCTCTTTATGGTCTGCTTCTTCACAGTCTGCCTCGTCGCGATCTGCCTCTTCACAGTCTGCCTCGCCACGGTCTACCTCTTCACCGTCTGCATCTTCATGCTCTGTCTTTTCATGATCCGCCTCTTCATGATCTGCCTCTTCATAGCCGGCCTCTTCATGGTACGGTATGTCATTATTTTCGCGAGCCAGGGCTACAAAATGGCCACTCTCGGTTGTTGTTCCACGATGGAAAATCGCGCTCTCCAGGACCAGGACGTGTTTGCGCATGAGTGATGAGTAGCATTCCTCTCTCTCTGTTTCCTTCTTTACCTCGCCGCCTTCCTCGTCGTCGGCCACAAACGATGGAAAATGAATCACGCTTGGAACCAAGACTTTTCTAGTATTCAGCGTCGACTGGTTATCCTCGCTCCACTCGGAGCGCTTGAGACAAATGCCTAGCACCGGTCTGGTTGTTGCAAATTGCTCCGTAGCACGGGGAACTGGCAGCGATGTACCGTTGTTTTTCGAGGGAGATTCTACTGAGTGTGCGCTGGTGTTAGTGTAAAAAGGCACGAGTTGTAAAAACATCCATGCAGGAAGTGTGATTTCATTCTTGCCATTCCAGAGAACGTTTGGGTTAGAAGACTCGCTCCCTGGGCTCAATGGAGGCTTTTCAGGTAGTTGTATAGCACCGTCTGGTCCACAGATGGTATTATATGCAGGTGGGTTATCGGATGTTGACGCCGTGTCAGAGGCCGTTGAGCGAAGTGAGTAGCGCTGGTACTTTCCAAGTACTGCAGAGAGGTCATCAAGGTCCCCTTCTGGGTCTTTGCCTACAATGACGTCCTCTTCGAGAGTGGAGGTGATGCTGTTGAGAGTTGCAGATTTAACTAGGTTGGGCAAGTCTGGCGAGTGAATGCATAAGGAGACTTTGCGTGAACGACGCATGCTCAGACTCGAATTGTTGTTGTTAATTGTGCTCCACGTTCGACGGCGTTCTAGCTGCCTTGAAACATGTATAGAGTTTGCAAAATACTGTTCCAAACATTGCTCAAGAAGTACAGGCTCTGAGCCTGATGGCACAGAGACAAGCAAGAGTCGCTCGTTGACCAGTTTGTGGTCGTCGCTTAAATTCTCCTTGCCCTCATGCTCTATATCCAGCTTGAGCGTGATCATGGGCATGTCCAGTTTGTCTGTAATGAAGTTAAACAAGTCGCAACAGTCTTGCTGGTGCTCAAAACAGCTTTCGTCCCAGCCGGCCTTGATGATGGCGCCAAGCAGAATCTTGGTGATGTCTGTTGTGATGAGTTGGCCGCTGCGGAGGAGATTGACGTACAACCTGAGAATGATTTCTAGGTTTTCTCTATTTCGGGTATCATCATCGGAGTTGCCAGTGGCGGTCTTTTGCAGCATGGGCTCGAAGGACTCGAGTCTGGAAAACATGGCAAAGAGGAGGGAATCGAGGTAGCAGGTAACGTGATTCCTGTTGTCTGCGCCCATGAGGCGGTGGTATTTGGTGTCGCCAGCAGAGCTGTCGGAGATACCCACGATCTTGCCGTCAATGGCGTCGTAGAAATGAGTAAGTAGGTTGAGGGCATCAGGGACTTGGCCGTTTGCATAGTTACTTTCAAGCGCGGCGCTAATGTTTTCAACGGAGAGGTATTCCTTAGGGACGCCTTGTGCCAAGAGGGTGGCAGTTATTTCCTGGATCCTGGCGTCCTTTTCCAAGAAGGACTTTTTCTTTGGAGGCGACCCATCGGAAGCTGGATCGGCGAAGGCATTGCTGATGAGTGTTGCCTGGTCGACGGTTTTGAAGAAGAACGGACGCAGCAGGATCAAGCGCTGGAAATTAGCGAGGACACAGAAGAAATAGAGGAAGGTCTGAGACTTACGTGCCTAGGCTTGGCCCAGGTTGACATTTTGAAATGAGTGAAATGGGTGCTGATGGGGTGAGGCGTGAAGGAAGGAGAAGAAAGTCGGAAAGGGAAAAGCGAGTGGTGGCAGCCTCAGGGCCTCTGTTGCTTGTGTGTTTCTTGGCTTTGGGGCAGACGCGGCTGTGATCCGGGCAAGGGCAAACCCAACCGAAATTGATGTGAAATGGCGGCAGGCAAGACTTCAAAACTCAAAAGAGACTTTGAATAGAGAAGAATGCGAAGGAAATATGAGGAGAGAGTCTTGTTTATGAGTCTGTTATTGCCTGTTATGGTTTTGTTATGAGTGTTGTGTGCACTTTTAGTAACAGTCGTTTGAAAGTGTTTACACCATAGTATCAGATGAAAATGGGAAATCCTTCTCATGGGAAGTGCTGCAGCGGTAAGTAGGAGCATCTTATAATTCCGACAATATTTACCATTCCCAAGGGAAAAGTGATAAATCATAAAGAATTACTGCATCTGTCAAATAATAATGGCATTGTTATTTTAAAATTCTCTCAAAAAGTTACAGGTAGTTCAGAGGGTGTGCCAACGAAAAGTGACGCATCGTCAATTGGTATGGGTTTGAAGCTAAGAGTAGACACCAACGATAAGGATTCAAAATTAGGCGATCTGAAAGGACTTGTCTTTTCATCTGAGTTCTACTATATAGAACTCATTTTCAAGACAGGGTTTTTTGATTGCCTAGAGCTGAAAGCGTTGGGGTAAGATCGCTTCTGGGCGATACGTTATATATCATACCACACTGTAGTACGTGATATATACAAGTATCTTTTGTTGATGCTTTGGGTCTTGGAGTGTGTATTCAACTATAGGGTCTTTGAGTCCTTAGGGCCTTAAAATCTTGGCGTCCTTTGTGTCCTTTGTGCCCTTTGGTTCTCTGAGTCTTAAATTTCAAGTTCTTGAGTCTCTTGAATATTTGTATCCATCTGATAATAGTTTCACGTGATCTATATAGTTCACGTGACACAATATATATTGCAAGGATCAATGATCTCAGAGTTTCTCCGATATCAATGAAGGAAGCGGATAATTAATGCCAATTTTCCTAGGGATCTTAGTGTTGGCTACTCTAAACGTTGATGCATTAAGAACTAATTAGTCAATAAGAGGGATTAGTGTTGAAGAAAGCTGCTTCAAACAGAAAAGCTAAGAGTTGACTGATTCTAGTAATCGTGAACAGTTGAACTCATAAATAAGTACTGAAAACATGTATGGTATTTAGTAGATCTTTTCATATATATCACTGAGCACATAGTACTGTTCCACAACAATGCTATGTGAAGAAAAGGGGCGCTGTATACATGACAGATGTGTGTAGTATGTGGAGTGTGTATACTAGTAAGCTTCATTTGTTGTTTCCAATTTTGTTTACTCAAGTCCAATTGCAAGGAATCTGAGTGGTTTTTATTCTTATTATTCTTCTTTTTCAGCCAACCGGCCGGAGTTAACGGAAGGGTTCCTCTTTTCTGCAGATTGATGATAGTAGTAGCACATGGTATTTATTATGATCTCGACTTGATCGAGTTTATCCGGCGTATGACACACAAGCGCGCATGCCTTGCATTTTTCAATGGCACAGCGCTGCTAGCTGTCTGTTCTGGTACATGTTTTACCATGCGCCAGTGTAGATAGGGGTCCATCGACGACGTCATCGGAGACCAGTGGACCGAATGATATCAAAGGACAACACAAAAAGTTCAAAGAGGAAAAAACGCGCGCCCATCAATGAAAATATTAACGGCATGCGAAGAAGGAGAATGTACTGCTATAGATCGATATGAATGAATGAATTCATGAGATCAAATCTCATGGACCGAAAGAACCGAAAGAACCGAATGACCGAAAGTGCTGCCCGTGAATCGGACATGTGCACAAAAGCCTCGTTAACAGTCAAGTGTACGCAGCATAAGAACATTTGTGCTACAGAATATATCATGCCAAGTACGAGTACATGAAAGCCAAAACCCAAATGGCTTGTGTTTGGTCAAGTGTTCAAGGGTAGTGTTTTGGAAATGATTTCGGTCTATCGGAGGAAGAAGGAGAAGAAGTAGATATGATGAAGCAAGAACTCTATCTTGTTGATGAATCTTCATCCTTATAATTGTCGTTAGCTCATCGGCTGTAAGGAGATGATGATGATGATGATGATGATGCCCAGCAACTAAGCCCTTTATATGGTACTATAATAAGCTACGATTTTGACATATGTGCGCATGTACTGCAGTCATTCACCCTATCCGAGTTCCGTACGTACCTGCTAATAGAAGCACTTGAGTAGTTAGTAATAATATTCAAGGCGATTGATACTCTGGATTGAGCTGTCTGTTCTTTGATTGGCTGTAGTGGGTGTGCTCAAGACAGAAGCCCTTTCTTATGAAATTAGGTGATTTTTTTGATTCTAATTTTTTTTGTTTTTTTTTACCCCAGAATTTTCAAAGTCGATTCAAGTGATCAATGTTCACAAATGTCGAAAACTGGGGCTACTCTTACGTTTTACTGATGATGATGATGGTTATAATACTCTAATTACATGCTTTACTTTGTATTTTCTTTACTGAGCACTCGAGTGTGTTGCTGTTGTTTTTAGCACTGGTTTGAGTATACGTGTGTTTTGTGTTTTGGAATTACACATGTTGTTCTGTTATAACTCTCCTAGCGATCCTTGCAACGTCCTAGTATGCCAATGCAGGTTCCGTCCGAGTCCGAGAAACGGAGGGGTATGTCTATTGTAGTACATAGTACATAGTAGTTTTAAGGTTGTGTGTTTAGTGTTTGGCCAATGAACACACACTATGGGGAATGGCGGGGGTTGTGAAATTGTCGTTCGTCCGTGGCACAAAAGGCACAACGTGTGTGTGTGATCATATGTAAATTATTATGATCATGTTCAGCCATACATGTATATACACATAGTACACACAGCAGTAGAAAAGTAGTAAGAAGCGGGGGAGGGGTCAACTGCCAGATTGTCAACCACCGCAAAACTTATGAGACATTCAGCCAATCACAGCGCTCCACCTCGCTGCCATATCCCCCATTCCCGCCCAAGCGCTTTGAAATGTTGACGTCCTTCCTCGTTCGTCTTCCGTGTTGCGTGTGAGTGATTGCCATTTTTACCCCAGAAACAATCGATTATTATTATTATTAGAGCGTCAACATTAACATCATCAGCACTAATAACAACAACACACGATATCAAATAGTACATGAAACGTATATATTCCTCAGACTGCCAAGGTGAGAAAGGGGGAGGAGGGGGATAATATCCACATAGTAAAAATTACATAGTGATTGATTGACTGATAGTAAATTTATTGCCTCAGGGCAGCACCAGGACACACATCCGTTTCCCCAGACTATTCGAGACCAGGGTAACTGCGCCCAATTGGCCAATCACAGGGCCGGATACGTAATGGAAAAACTTGCAAAGTCCAAAAGTTTCTCCAACAAAAATGAACAAGAAAAACGGACAAACCAAACAAGGCACAGCTGCTAAAGGGAACTTCTACGAGTATTTACAGGCATCTTTAATAACAGCTAGCCAAGTAAAAGAGTCTAGAGTCTTGAGATCATTGATCAAGTAACAGTTGAAAAATAGTAATAATAAACAGCCTCTTAAGCCGCTGGGGAGGAGGGCGTCTGGCTTAATCGGCGTGTCGGCACGCGGCACAATAACTTCCTTAGTGAGGGATTCTTGGGATTCTTTGGATTCTTTGGGGATTTTTTCCTTGGGGAATTTTTCCACAGCGGCCGTCGAACACTTTCCATCTTAAAGCCGTTGATATCAAACGTCAATCACGATAAAGACCAATGGCTGGCAATGTCTACATGCCATCCAGCAAAGAAGTAAACATCTTCCACCAATGTATGCAACAGTAGCTTTCTTTAGCAATAAATGTCCTCCTTTAATACTCGTTTGGTTGTCTCTCTTCTTTTTCACCTTCATCATTTGCAATTATTGTTTTGGTTGGCGTTTTTATGTAATTATTTTTTTTGGTTTTCTTTTTTTTTTTTTTTTTTTTTTTTTTTTTTTTTTTTTTTTTTTTTTTTTTTTTTTTTTTTTTTTTTTTTTTTTTTTTTCCTTGCGCTTTTTCTTCAGAGCGTGGATATATAAACCTCGGATCTTCCTTGTTTTCTTGTTCTTCTTCTCTCTTTTCCTTTTCCTTTCTTCAGCAAAGCAATTGGTTTCTTTCAGTATGTCTATCTACCACCCTACACCCACTGATGGATTATAATGATGTTGATGCCGATGATGATGATGATGACGATGCCGAATAACAACATTGATAGATGGTGATGGTAGCTGTGTTCGCTCTTGTGCTGAGCTAATACTAAAAAAACTCAACACTAATTAAAACGTCCCTTCGTCCGTCAAATCATCACCATCATTATATATACGCCCTCACACACCCTTTTTCATCTCTCCTTCATGCGACTAACCTCTTAGTATTCAAAATGGCTTCTCTCCTCATCAAGAACTCTTTCCGCCCCGTCTCCTCGGTGGCTTCTTCCACCTCTAGATCCATTGCCGCCATGGCCTTCAGATCCTACTCCACTAAGGAGGCCGTAAGTACACCCTACACCTTTGCTGCTTCCAAGTCCCTTTGGCCCTTAGAGTTTTCCCTTCTCTGGCACGCGCACCCTCTTGGCTGCTCCGTGCCACACCCCACCTACCTCTTTGGGGCGTGTCTGTGTCCCGTGATTCGCCCTAGTGTCCCTCCTTCCTATTTAGGATATTGTGCCAACCCAGTTTACTAACCCGCCCTCTCTTTATAGACTCTTAAGGAGCGTTTCGCTGAGCTTCTCCCCGAGAAGATTGAGCAGATCAAGAAGCTCAGAAAGGAGCACGGCAACACCGTCATTGGCGAGGTTCTCCTCGACCAGGTCTACGGTGGCCAGCGTGGCATCAAGGCCCTCGTCTGGGAGGGTTCCGTCCTCGACCCTGAGGAGGGTATCCGTTTCCGCGGTAAGACCATCCCCGACCTCCAGAAGGAGCTCCCCAAGGGCCCCGGTGGCAACGAGCCCCTCCCCGAAGGTCTCTTCTGGCTCTTGCTGACTGGTGAGGTCCCCACCGAGTCCCAGGTCAAGGCTCTCTCTGCTGAGTTTGCCGCCAGATCCGAGCTTCCCAAGCACGTCAAGGAGCTGATTGACCGCTCCCCTCCCTCCCTCCACCCCATGGCTCAGCTCTCTATTGCCGTTAACGCTCTCGAGACCGAGTCTGCTTTCTCCAAGGCCTACGAGAAGGGTGTCAACAAGAAGGACTACTGGCAATACACCTACGAGGACTCTATTGACCTCCTCGCCAAGCTTCCCTCCATTGCTTCCCGCATCTACCGCAACGTTTTCAAGGATGGCAAGCTCGGTGTCACTGACGCCTCTGCCGATTACTCCAAGAACTTTGCCTCCCAGCTCGGATTTGGCGAGAACAAGGAGTTTGTCGAGCTTTTGAGACTCTACCTTACCATCCACGCTGACCACGAGGGTGGCAACGTCTCTGCCCACACCACCCACCTTGTCGGCTCTGCCCTCTCCTCCCCCTTCCTTTCCCTGGCCGCTGGTCTCAACGGTCTTGCCGGCCCCCTGCACGGCCGTGCTAACCAGGAGGTTCTTGAGTGGATTCTCAAGGTCAAGAAGGACATTGGCTCCAACGTGAGCAAGGAGGACATTGAAAAGTACCTGTGGGACACTCTCAACGCTGGCCGTGTTGTTCCCGGTTACGGCCACGCCGTCCTGAGAAAGACTGACCCCCGTTACACTGCTCAGCGTGAGTTTGCCCTCAAGCACATGCCCGACTACGACCTGTTCCACCTCGTCTCCACCATCTACGAGGTTGCCCCCAAGGTCCTCACCAAGCACGGCAAGACCAAGAACCCCTGGCCCAATGTGGACTCCCACTCTGGTGTCCTGCTGCAGTACTACGGCCTGACTGAGGAGTCCTACTACACTGTCCTCTTTGGTGTCTCCAGAGCCTTTGGTGTCCTTCCCCAGCTCATCATCGACCGTGCCGTCGGTGCCCCCATTGAGAGACCCAAGTCCTTCTCCACCGAGAAGTACGCTGAGCTCGTTGGCCTCAAGCTCTAAGCAAAACGCAAGACAACTTATTGATGTTTTATTTTGTGTAATTTCATGTCCCATGCTTTTATGAACTAGCTAGCTAAATGTAAAAACAATCATTGGCGATTTTTAAAATCTTGTTGTAGAGGGCGGGGTGGCAAGTACTTTGAAGTACTTTGACTTCATCATGTCTCTAAACGCGTAATTCGTAATTTTAAATCTCGTCTTTGGTAGCAAAGTGTCTATGAGCCCAACAATAATTAAACGTCGAAGAAGAATAACTCGGATTCAATTAGCACACTGGCTTGAACGATATCACCAAGTAATTGTTTAAAAAAAAAGAGATTCAATTCAACTAAAAATGATAAGCATAGTAATAATAATAATAATAATAAGGAATAGTGAGGCTCAACAAACATTTGCAAGTACTTGGAAAAAGACATACACGTAGACATAATAGAGAGAAAGAGAAAAGAGAATCTGAGCATCATTCATAAATGCGGCTTGTGAGAGCACAGCACTAGGCACTCACTAAACTGACGCAAAAAAAAAAGGGCATTTGAAAAACCATAAAACAGCAGCTCACATTAGACAATCTCTTCAAAGACATCTCCAAACGTATTCTCGCCCGAGTAGGTCACATACAAGAACCCATCCGAGTCCTTATGCTCCTCATAGATACCGCTCATGAGGGCTGCCGTTGGCGGCAGCACGTCGTCGACAAAGATGAAGACGGCCTTTTCAGGCGCCAGCTTGATGCGCTTACGAATCACGTAGACGAATTGGCCGACGGTGAGGTCGGACGGGACCAGGTACTTCTTCTTGTCAATGGTGGCAATGTCGGACTTTTCGACCTTCTCGCAGATGACGGGGATGCGGTCCGTGTACTTGTGGCGGATGCGGTCGGCCTCGGCCTTGCGGGTCTCGAAGGAATGTTCGTCCTTAAACTTGGAGCGCATTGTTTAGTTGTAAGTGTTGTTTGGTGGTTGAAACTGTGGTTGTTAGAAAAAGAAGAGGAGAGAGAGAGGAGAGAAGTTAAAAATGGGTGGCGATAAGAAAGCTGGGGGAAATGACGAAGGTGGGAATTAGAACGTGCACCACAAGAAAAAAGACACAAGAACCAAGTGGAGTCTAAGAAGCGAGACAAAAACAGAGAGAAAGAAAAAGAACAAGATAAAAGAATGTTCAGAACTTACAGAGACCTAGGAATGGATAATTGGCTTAGCTAGAGTAAAAAAAAGGTGTCGAAGCGGTGGTAGTTGGCAGTTGTGTGTGTGTGTGGATGTTGAATAGAGAAAAGGAAAGAGAAGAAGATAAAATTGCGAGGGGCAAAAGAGAGAAAATAAGGCGCCGTCAGACAGACGCGAGAAACGTGTGTGGGCGTTTGGCTGGTGAAACTCAAAAGGCAAACGGAACGGCAACGAGCAGTGGAGCCACGAAGCTGGAAACACAGAACGACGAGGAAGAAGAAGGAGGAGAAGGAGAGGAAGAATGAGAAGAAGAAGAAGAATGAGAATGGAAAGAATGTTGAATAAATAACCACAGTCAACGCAATCGCTGACCAGCCATGATGTGCCATGAATCACCAGCAGCTGCCCAGCGTTCCCCATTCACGCTGACTCGCGCACGCAGCAATGACCATCACCGCTGTCACCACCATAATCGCCACCACCGCCATTCCAGCCCATGAACCATCCTCCACTCCGCCATTCTCTGTCCACCAGCAGCTCCAATTCCCCAGTTCACATCCGTAAACCGTCTTATCGCACAGGGCTAGGGCTGAACTTGCGAGCTCCTCGCCTTGGCCTCTCTAGCCGTGCCCTACAGACCGCACACAACATCACGCACATCTCCAAAACTCTTTTCTTTCCTGCTCTTTTTAAAACCAAAAAAGCATATATAAGTCAAGAAACTGAACAAGGCCTCCACTCAATGCTAATGCCTTTGACTTCATACTGATTTAAATGCCCCCATCTCCGTTCACCGGCATCCTGCTCGCCGCTCTAGGCGCTTCGCTCTACGCCGCCGTGTCCGCCGTCCGCCCAGTCCTCATCGCCACCACCAGTGCCTGCAAACCACACGCGACAACGGTGATCCTGCTGCTGCTGCTCCTGGCCGAGTCACTGACGTTCGCGGCGTGTGCTTATACTGCTGTGCCGACCGTCACGCTCATTGCGGGTCTCACGGCCGTGCTCACGGTCGCGCTGAGCACGCCGGCAGTGGCCAGCTTTATCCGGAGGACGCTGGGTGTCGTGCCGGGCTCTCCGCCGGAATCCTCGCCGGACCCGGCGTCGCCGTCGGACAACGCGTGCAGCCGCAACACGCGCGACTGGGCAGGAGCTGCAGCCAGCCTAGCAGGACTGGTGGCTGTCTGCGCCGGCTCGCCAGCGTCATCAGACAACATGGCATCACCAGTGGCAGGGCTCGGCGGTTGGTGGTACACGGCTGCAATTGCGGGTGTCAGCCTTGCGATTCTGGCAAGCGTGTGGGTGTACGGGGAATACCACGACAAGGTCGCGCATATCATTGAGCGCGATATGCGGGCTTGGGCGTTCCTGGGCGGCGCCGGACTGAGTGGTGCCTGGGCCGTGACAACGCTCGGCCTTGTTCTGCGTGGTGCGGTGGGGCCCACCTCTCGTCTGTGGGCGTTCGTCACGGCCGGAGCGCTCTTTGTGGTGGTTGCGGCAACGACAGTGCTGCTGGTTGTTTACTTGGACCGTGCAGTGACGCTATCGGGCTACAACAAACAACAAACGCTGGGCTTGTTTTACTTGGTATACAACGCGGCCGTGCTGGCGCTGAACCTGGGTGTAGTCAAGTGGTCAAACCCGTGGCTGAGCGCCGTCTACATGGGAGGTGTGTGCCTATCTGGCATCGGTGTCTGGCTCCTCACATTCGAGCCTGAGAAACTGCCGCTCATGCAGGACGCAGTCTCTCCGCAGTTACCAGCAGCGGCGGCAGCCACTCAGGGGACCGAGCACGAGCCTCTGCTCGGCGAACGCAGCTTTTATGTTTCTTCGAAGGGCCATCATTACAAGCGGCCTAGCCACTACACGTCCATCGTTCCTCCACCTCCTCCCTCACCGCCTCGAACCCAGCCACAACCTGCTGCCGGCCGCGGCCAACCCCGGCGCGGCCACAGCTACAGTGTAAGCCTACCTTCCAACCTGCAGTCCTCCTCGCCGCCGCCGCCGTCTTCGTTACTCGTTCCGCCGTCACCGGACACGCCCATTAGTTTTTTCAAGCCCTACACGACTGACCTCCCCACCGCCCACGCCGGCCGCACTACGCTCGGCGGCGGTTTAAAACTGGCCGAAGAAGCAGACGGTGGTGGCCCCGGATTATGGGTCTGCCAGGGCTTATTTGTGAGTCTTGGACTGGTTGTGTGGGGCCGTTGGGGACGGCATGACGATGAAGATGAGGAGGGAGAAGATGCCGAACGGAATTGAAGTGTGAAGGCAGTGAAGACTGGTACTGTTTGTGTTTGCATGTTGGGCTGTTTATTGTTTATTGTTTATTGTTCATAGTCTATTGTTCTGGTTGTTGATTGTTTATTATCTCGTTTTCTATTCAACAAGATCATGCTAGTATTGCAATGAAATAAGGGCATGAACGAAATAATTGAATTGCAATAGAGTACGTAAACCGCAGTTGACATATAACAAATAATAATAATAATAAATTGCAATGGATCAAAAAATAAATAAAAAAACGCAGGTTTTATGTTAGCAACTTGAGACTCTGGGCTATCCAAGACTTGATATAAAAAGTCGAGATATGACCAAGTTTTAGCAATTGGAGGGCGCCCATATGTGCATCTGTGTTTGAGTATTCAAACCCGTATACGATTGTCTGTCCTAGTACTTGAAGTTGATCTCGAACAGCGATCCATCAAGGCACATTGAGTCCAAGACTTCCGATCTGGGAGGCCTTTGTCTTTATATTTTGGTCTGATCGATGAAGTGTCAAGTGTATACGCGTCAACGTTACAGCTAGCGATAGCTAGGCGCGCGATGCCTTCAAATGTATGTTTCCAACTGCGTCGTGTATCAACTATGAAGTTTTGCCCTGAATCCTATTTTTTTTTTTTTTGTTTTAAGCTTCCATGTTCGAATGCTGGAAATAGTATTAACGAACTCGTCGATATTCCACACATGGCAGTTGGGCGTGCCTCAAGGCTCCACAGGAAACGTCTTGTCTCTTGAAAGGGCAGGCGATTTCAGATGTTGAATTTAAACGTCAAGCTCGAGTTGTTTGAAAACTCTAACCAGCCATTCTTCTTCAGGTTTGCTTAATCCAGTACTTGCTTGCATGATATCGGAGTTCTGGCGACGTGCTTAATTAAAATTGAGTGCTTTAGCTGAGCTCCTAAGCTTGGATTCAAGGTTCAAGATGTTCTCGAGTTCAAACCAGATGCACAATGTCGCCCTTCAAGTGATTAAAGTTTCTCCAGATCCTCCATCCCCATGGAGCTCCAAATACAGTTTTATTAATTCCGTGTCTTCAACTTGAAGTTCTTCTTCAAGTCCAACTTCACTTTCGAAAAAAGGATGAGTGAACGAAATAATAGGCGCTGCACAGTGTAGACTTTGCATTATCATCGGCTATTGATTCCAGTGCCTGATCTTGTTTTATTGGTCAAGGTATCAACGCGCGCCTCGGAGCATGCAGTGCAGCCAGAAAGCGATTGCCCTCATATGAGCAACTGCTACATTCGCGAGTCAGCATTGAACATTTGAATCGCATAGAGTGACTCGCACACGCTGCTAGCTATTAGTAGCATGCACTGGACCCCACAAGCACGGAAATGAACTAAGACGGTTCGTTTTACTTTTCAAAGTTGCTCGCAGCTGATACGAATTAATTTTCCTTCTGGCAGCCCGATGCCAGCGCTATTGGAGCGCAGACTTTAATACGCCGTAGTACAGTCGAACCTTAAGTTCGCGTGCTATTAGCCTCACCACTATACACATGAATAAGACCTTGGGCCCATATCTAGCTCCAAGTTGATGAACGCCTCTCAATGTTTCAGTCTTTCATGAACATAATTTTGAAGCTCGCGATGACTTGCAAAAAAGCGGTGGTAGCCCATTAGGTACAGCCTGAGGCGCGCGAGCATTATTGATGGCTGGCCGCGCAAAGTGGAGCCAGAGTGGGCGAATACTAAAAAATTATAATAGTGGGGTTTCCAGGCCGCAATGGGCTCATGGAAATGTCTTTGAAGTGCCAGTGCTTCGGTACTGGTCAGTCTCTTCTATACTGGTGGTTGTTTTTGCCGCAAGACTCTCGTGGTGCTGCTCTTCAGGTGCCGCCAACATTTGTGAATGCAGCAACTTGGACTCCCTGCCCATCTTCAAAGAAGAGCCAACTCGATAGAATCGGACAGTTGAGTCTTTCAACTCCAGATGCCTAGAATGATTTCGACATGAGAACCTGTAAAACTCTTTCCAGTTTTAGAATTCATCAAGTGTTTCTCCTGAGTGGTACAGATCTGCCTTTTTGGACCACCCTTATGCCTCTGGGCGCCGTTCTGGATGTGCCCATTGCACGACCCTTAGAGCCAGCCACCGAAATAAACCTTCCGGCAGCAACCAGTTACTACGCGCTGCGCGACCTTCGCTACGCAAATGAGAGAGGCCGCTTTGGAATTAATATTCCACGGCCATCATGATAAAACATTTTGCCATTTCTCACGTTTTAGAGCTTTCCGGGGCTTTAGACGCGATATACAATATACAGAAGTAGCAAAAATTTAAAAAAATTAAAAATGAAAAAAAAGACCACACTTGGTATTTCTTTTGCAGCCTAATCTTTTATCCTTCAGCTCTTTTCTCTTTTTATTCTTCTCTTCTCCTTCTACTCCTTCTTCTTCTTCTTCCTCTCTTATGTCCTCTTCTCATACACAACACAATTAGCCCAGCATCTGTTTGCACCACACAGACAACCGTCGACTTCGACATTGATTTCAGTGCACCCTGAATACGACATTTCAGCAAAAATTGGGTCAGCTCCGTATTCCGCTCCACGTTATTATCGTGACTGAACAACATTGTGAACGAAAGTAAACGAATTTTTTTTTTCCCGCCGGTGCCAAAGCAGCAAAGCGTAGCTCAGAGTCTTGTATCGACCCTCAAGCGTTTAAAGTGGTAGCTTCTTGTCTCTAATCGGCCTTTTCCCCAGAAATTCCTTTATTCTCTCTTTTCGAACATTCGCTGACCATTTCTGTACCTGAACGATGAGCATGCCATCTTTCCAACAGGGCCCTTCTTCCGGTGTCGGCCCTACGACTTCGCCAGTCATTCGCAACGAAGCGGACACAATCAAGTACTATGAAGACTTTAAAAAGTTTCTGGCTGTCGACTCGGCCTTCGATACCGCTCACAAGCGCCGCCTACAAGAAAACCGTGCTCAACAGAAACTGCTAAGGCTTTCTGCTGTCCAGTTTCATGAGCTCGCGACAGACGTTCACGACGAGATGCTCCGCCGGATTCTCAGCCCTGCAGGTCAAAATAACCCACATCTCCTGCCTGAAAGGTTGCTACACCCGAAACGGAATCAAGCAAGGGAGAAACTATCGCTTCTCTCACCACCTAAGTTCAATGATCTCGCGTTTGATATTTTATTTGAAATTGAGCGCCGGAATCCAAATTTGAAACGATTGTCAAAACACCTTAGGACGTTGTCGGATGAAAGTGACACAGCAAGCATTGGCGGGACAAATCCTCAACTAGACAACAAGCAAGGGACTGAAAGATCCGTCAAAGACGGCATAATCCCAGTCTCGAGCATGCTTAATGAGATAACTCCGCCATCCACAACACCTACGAGTCCAGCTACAACCGACGGGACTCCAGGTGTGGACGAAAACATCGAAAAAACTGTAACGACTCCTCCAATTAATCAATCCAACACTACGTCAAATGGGCACAAAAGTCACCAAATGTCTACTTCCACGACATCGACCTTTTATTCAGATGCTCCTTCAACTGCAAACACAGATCTTACGGTACCTTTTGAGGATCAAGCGAAACAAGACCAGCATCCGCTTCCCTCCAACTTCAACAACACACCCGCTCCAGTTATGCTAATAAACACGGACAACTCAAATCAGAATTATACCCCGAGCGATCCGTTGTCTATGGGTTCAGACTTGGGCAGCCCACCTATGCCTCTTCCTGAAAATGCTTTGCGAGAGGCTTCAGGGTCCACGCCGACGAGATCAATGCCGATAGAGGAGTCTGATGAAGGGAGTGAATGTGAACTGAGCGGTGACGACGATTTGTATGATGAAGAAGTGGAATCGCGTCCACTTGGCATTGACGCGGCAATGCAAGCCTGGGCCTACAAAAATAGTAGTCAGACAGATATCACAAGTTTACATCGTGCAGTACCGCCGCCTAATTTTTCATCTGATGACGAAGAGGGCAGCGATGATAACTACTCTCTAGCTCAAGAATTCAACCTGGGAAGTTTTGGAAACCAAAGAGAGCCTGTCGATACAGAGCAGGAGCACACGTTATACCCGAATGCTACAAGTGCCTCATACGATCAGATGGAGGCCGAAATGACTCGCACGTTCCGTTTACAAAGTATCAAGGAAGAGACGTCCCCCTATATTTCGCCTTTTATTCTAAAACGTGCGAGCAGCAATTCACCTGGTGAAAAGCGCAGATCGCTGAGTGAGACTATGGCCCTAGGTATGCCTGGCGGTGCTCGATCCCGGTCTTTTAACAAACTGGACTTTTCGGGCAATGCTAGTGCTTCTGAGAGTCTGCAATCTCTTAATAGATCTATCGACCCTTCAGCTGATTACCAACTTCAGATCAAAGAGCGCGACGAGCAACTTCAAGATAAGGATAAGCAGCTGAGCGGAAAGATGCATGAGATCAAAGATAAGGGCGAGCAGATCCAGTCATTAATTGAGGAGCGTGCCCAGATGGACGAGAAGATTACCAAACTTGAAAAGCTTTTGGCTGAGAGCGAGCTTCAAAAGGAAACCACGACTGAAGAAAATGGAAGATTGCACCTGATGATCAATGAACTCGAAACCATGAAAAATGAAATGCAGTCCGAGTTTGATGCTACGAAAGAAGAGTTTAATCGCAAGACTGAAGATTACATCACCCATTTGGAGGAGAAACAGAGAGCACTTGCAAATTTGGAAATCTCACACCAGAAATTGAAGGATAAACACGCAGATACCATGTCTAAACAGTCGGAATTTGCGGGAAGCTCGGCCTCACTAACATCCCAAATCATGCTGCTAGAGGGCAAGCTTTTGAAGCAAGAAAATGTAAGTGAAATGTGCACCAATTGGGGACAGGCGCTAACTAAAATTAGATAATTGCCTCGTTGCGAGATGATCTCAAGTCAGAAAGGGCCAAGGCACCAGTAATCGCAGAAACGCGTGAGTCTCGCGAGGATTCTGATCTGCAGGAACGCTTCAATCAATTGGAAGCAGAGCATTCCAAACTCCATGTTGAGCTCGAACAGCAGCAGAAGGTAACTGATCAGGTCCGTGCTGAAGCGTCTGCTTTCCTGGAAGAGATGCGAACTCTTGCAGAGCACGATCCAACGTGGGCCTCTGAAAAACAAATAGAGCAACTCAAGAACGAAGCTACAGTGTGGAAGACGCGTTATGCAAAGAGTAAAGCTCAGATCCGGAGTATGCGTGCATCTGGCTCTAGCAGTTCGATCGCACAGCCTAATATCCAGGCGACGGGATCTGCACTTATATCGAAGCATGGGATTATCCATGAAGCGAGCGTGGCCAAGTTTCAATCGGCAATGGATGATTTTGTTGTCAAAGCGCGTTCTTCAACGCCTAAAGTTCTACTGGAATACCTTCATGGTGTTGTGGTTGCCACTAGGGTGATTACTCAAGATGTCGGAAGCCATCCTGCGGACGAAATGGTGCATTTGAATGTGGATATTGAGGAATTACAAAGCGAACTGGCACAAGCTACATCTTTGGTGAGTGCCACGGCAAATCACTTGATCACTACAACGCGGAATCACAGCTCTAGCGGAGGGCTGGGCCCGATATTCCTGCTTGATGCCGCAGCGAGTGACTTGAGTGGAGCAGTAATCGAGCTGATCAAGCTTGCCAAGGTAAGACCCTCCTCATCAAGTAAGGAATATAGGAAGCATCGAGGATCGTCCAATGGCAGTATACCAGCAAATGGCAATAAGAGTTCTCACAGCAAGTCCCCTGTGGTCGGCCGTACATCTGAAACAGCTTTCGCCCCTCATGGCCTGCTCACACCTGAAAGTCAGAAGAACCGGAGCTTGTTCTCGGCACAGCACGAGACGAATTCCTCGATACCGGATTACAACTCGTCGTCTCGCGATCGGTGGGTGAGCGTCGACGAGAAGTTTGACGCGTCCAACCCTGCGGACAACACTGTGACCGCATTGCAAGAGTACCTTGAAAACCAAACAGTGACAGTCATCGACGCCATCCAAGAACTACTTACCGGTATCAAGGATGCGGACTCTTACAGCCAACTGCGCCGCAGCATTACGAGCATCACTGAGAGCGTTCGCAGCATGCTGACGGCGACATCTGGCATGATGGCCCAGTCCAAGCACTGGCAACTCAAGGAGCACGGCTCCTTCATCGTGGGCAACCTCGAGAACTGCTGCCAACGCCTACAAATGCTGTACGGCGACAGTAGTGTCTACGATGACAAGTTGATCCCCGACAAGCATTTCAAACAAAGATTGGCAGGCATTTCGTTTGACATGGCCAAGTGCACAACCGAGCTGGTCAAGACGGTCGAGGAAGTGAATTTGAACTTGGAAATTGATCAAATTGATCAAAAATTACAACATTGAGCTATACACAGGTGTTTAATTACCCCATACCCCCTTCTCCTAATTTAATACGACTTTTATGTTTTTATTACATGTTTTTGCAATCTTTGATTTTGCGGATATCGTTTGTTGTTTATTTCTTATAATTGTTTTTGTATTCTCTGTTACTAATAAGTTGTTAAAAGCTCAGAACTAGAAGAAAAAAAAGGGGAAACTGAATGCGACGAATGAGTATTGATTTTCATGCGAAAATACATGCGAATACTATAGTTCTGGTCATGGATCTTATACACACACACAGGGATCCAAACAAAAACATATGAAAACGTTTCTCGTAACTTGGAGCGTGAGTACTTGTACGGCTTTCTTGTTTCAGTGGGATCCTTTCTAATAATCGATTGTTTCTCTAAAAAGTAAGGTTTTTCTTTTTCTTTTCAACTTTAATTCCTCAAATCCTTTGGCCCTTAGTCTTATAAAATCTTGTTGCTTGATTCCACCGCAGCCAGTGCCCAAATGGACCTGAGGCAGTGCTCGGTGATTTCAGTAAATCCAACACCTATCAGGCATAGCCCTTCAAAAATGCATCAATCCAACTGTCTATAAAGGCGCATACAGAATCTGTGTCACATACTTCCGACTGTACCTACTAATACTGGCGACCGCCAACACGTTATGCTTGATACTCGTCGTTGCCAAATGATTGAGCACGACGTGATTTGGAATGGGCAGCACCGAATTGTTATCCTTCTCGTTGGAGTTTGAGTTCAAAATCACGCTTTCCAAGTGCGGAGGGAGTTGCGGGGGAGTCACAAAGTCGCTCGCCACAAACTGTTCCATGATTTCCGGATCTGTAAAGACACTTGGAATTTCTGACGAGAAGACAAGTATCGGTTCCTCGGGCACTTCCTCTGTGAATCGCGAATATCCCGTAGTCGAGAGTGCTGCTGCGTCATCTTCGTCATTTGACATCATGTCGTAGTCGCGCTCAGTTGGGTTAGTGGATTTGGTCTCAAACCCAGGCGGAGGCTGTCGTTGCTGTTCGTAATCCATTCTATTTTCGTCTTCATTTCCTTCTATTTGACTAGCCGGGCCAGTCTGCCGACTTAAAGGCTCCATGCTTTCATCTTCGTCTTCAGGGAAACCGACCTCGATATAATTGACGAGGTTTCCCATCGAATCCGTAGCCGAGGGAAGAATATCGGAACACCGTAATTCGTTATCGACCACAAATCGCATGCGATGAGTGCCAGTAGGGAGTTTCAGTAGCACTTGGAAGTAGCCATTTCTACATGGAGTTAGCCTGTGGAGTAAAAAAAAAAGAGTTGAGGTCTGGTTTGGAGGCATTTTTATCATCATTCCTTTGGCGAGATAGATTACGTTGGTGCATGCAGAGAACATCCGACACCACAAGGAAGAATAAAAAATGAACCAGTAACGCGACTACAATCGTTAAAAAACAAGCTAGAGGTCCCAGTACTTACATGAAGTTCAGCTTGATCATTCGTCGCCAGCCAGTGAATGAGCCAGTCACGTAAACCTTAGTGCCACCCTGATGCCATGTAATCAGCACCTCGTGCTTATCATCTGAGAATCAGTTAGCAGCTTCATACCACGAAGCTGTGGATCAATCATCTTCCGTTCACATACCACTACTATAGTTATCGCCAAGCTGAATCTCATCTCCCGATCCTGCTCTCGAGAGAGGCTTGGCAGGATTTGCCTGCACTCCAGGCGCCAAGTTTAGTTTGTGGAACTCCATGTCTTCATCAATCTCAGGTTCGTGTTCGCCTTGAAGGAGGAGAGTCGATTTCCGGCGTAAGGGTGCTGGGCGCTGTATTTGTGTCCCATTCGTGATGCTACTATTTTCGGTAGAAACTGGAGCTGAAGCTGAGCTCATTTTTTGAAGCGTCCTCTCCTTTGAGCTTTAGAGGTTGGGGAATAAATAGAAGGATGGGATGCGTAGATAGCTGTACAGTGGGAAGATCGGAGAAGGAAACTCTGGGGAAAGGAAGATGGAGAAAGGAAGAATAGAGAAAAGTAGGTAGATGCGGCGGCTGGAGTAACAGTGGTGTCTTTGGCAGGAATGAGGTGGGGTTCACGTTTGCATCAATGGCGGCCTGAGGCTGCTGGTTGCAACAGACTCACCGTGCAGCAATACAAATATTTATTAGGAAATAACAATGACAAATGATTATGCAATATTAATATAATCAGGATCTCCTTAGAAGCGTGTCAGTTTTAAGCGATGGCCGGGTAACACACCTTAATTCATTAAAAACGCGCTAAATATCTGAACGCGACACGACTGATGTAACAACGAGTAAATCAAGTTCATCGCAAAATTAAAAAAAACATTTTCCCTTTTCACTTGCTGCTTATTTTCTAGATTCAAGGCCAAACGCCACTTTCAACCCATTTGCGTACTTCTTGTGCAACCCAAGGATAGCATCACCATCTCCCCTTTCATCTATTTTCTCCAGTAAAAAAAAAAATTAAGCGACACATGCAACTGTGATTCACGCGATGCCCACTCTGGTCATGAACGCTCCCACGCCCTTGAGCGTGATAAAGCACGAAAACACGAAACGGTCTTTTGACAATAGCGAGTCAGAAACTGACGGCGAAGCTGGCTACGCTTCTCAACAACAGGTAAGCTTCTCTTTCTATTTTCCTATTCTATCTTTCCTAAAAAAAAGAAAGAAATGGAAACTCATTTCAACGCGCTTTATATTGATTTTGTCTGATCTAACCCCGTATAGCAAAATGGTAAACGCGCGAAAATCAATTCCACCTCCGAATCTATGCTCTCTTCCAATGGATCAACCATAGCAGCGACCCAGTCTCTTGATGTAAGTTTAGATAAAGACTATCGTGCTTGCATGTTACTAATAAATAGTCTTCTTCTGCCACCAGTGGAACACTGTCAGAGATTCGCCTTGTCAACTTTATGGTAAGTCCTTTCAGCCTTTGCTTGCTGGCTAACATACTAACCATACCAGTGCCACTCTAATCTTACAATTGAACTTGGTCCTAGAATAAACTTCATTGTAGGCCACAACGGAAGCGGTAAAAGTGCCATTCTCACCGGTATTGCTATTTGCCTCGGAGGGAGAGCTTCTCAAACCAATCGAGGTTCAAAACTGAGCACTTTTATAAAAGATGGATGCAGCTTTTCTAGAGTTACCGTCACTATTGACAACACTGGAGATGAATCTTTTGATCCGCACCTCTTTGGCGACAAGATTATTGTGGAACGGCAATTTGATAAATCAAGCTCCACTTACAAAATCAAAAATGAAGCTGGAAAGACAGTGTCGACGAAACGCGAAGTCCTTGACAACATTTTGAGTCACTACGAAATCATCATTGACAATCCAATGTCAATTTTGACTCAAGATGCCGCTAGATCGTTTCTTACATCAACCAGTACATCCAAAATATACCGCTATCTCTCTGAAGGCATTCAACATGAGACTTGGAAGGCGAAAAATATTGAAACAATCACAAACAATAACGGTTCCAAGACGCATCTACGAGCACTCCATACTCAAGTGAAGGAGTTAGCGGAAAAAAAGGATGAGGCCGAAAACGAATATAAAGCCCGAAGACACCAGGAAGATAGCCAGTTGAGACTCCGAACACTCAAGGGTAAGCTTGCTTGGAAACAAGTGGAAGTTGAAGAGAAACAGCGCGATCAATTCCAATCCAACCTCGACGAATATGAAAGACAGGCGGACGAATATGGCATTGAAGCAGAACATATAAGGCAGGGTGCCGAAGTATTCAAGGATTCAGAGGCTGAGCTAAAGGCAGAGATGGATGCAAAAACTGCAGAGTATGAAGATATCAGTCAAGAACTTCATACGAAAGAAAGCGAACTGCGGCAACTGAAATCACAACGCAGTGACGCAGACCAAGCTCAGAAGTCACTCCAACGCCAAATTGATGATCAAGAAGCTAAAACACTTCAGTTACAAGAAAAGCTTGAAGAAGAGGATAGAAACCTTTCTGGTGGTTATGACGAGATGAAACGACAAATGAGAGAAAAATTAGACGAAAATAAAACACTATATCAGTCTGTTTTATCTAAGCTGGAAAGTGCCCAAGAAGAAATGAAGGAACTGCAGGAGAAGAAGGAATCTTTTGAGTCTAAAATTGCTGAAACCCAGAAAGGCATGTCTTCGTACGATTCAGAGATTGCGGGATACAATCAGAATATCAAGCAACAAAATGATAAAAACCATAACCATTTATCTGCTTTTGGGCCCAACACTGAAAAGCTGCTTCGTGAGATTGACAAAAACGCTAGTCGCTTCAAAGAAAAACCCATAGGGCCAATTGGACGCTATGTTTCTCTTAAAATACCAGTATGGGGCTCTATTCTCAACCAGCAACTAGCGCGAACCCTCTCATCTTTTGTCGTTTCTTGTGACGAGGATAAGAATACACTCTTCAGAATTCTTCGCTCTTTTGGCCGAGGCATGAATCATGCCATTATTGTGACTCAGGTTGATTTGTTCGATTATAGGGACAACTTACCTGATCCGAAGTTCACGACCGTGCTGGATGCATTGGAAATTAGCGATGAGCATATCAAACGAGTTTTGATCAACCAAAATAGGATTGAAAGCACAATTCTCGTTGAAAATCGAAGCGAAGCTGAAGAACTGATGTACCCCACACCTCCAAAGGTATCCAGATGCTATTCCCTGACCAACGGCATTGATGGTTGCATTGTAGGTGGTGGAGATGGTAACTCGTCAGGGTCTACCCCAATTTATGGTTGGAAGAAGCAATCTTTACTCAAGGCAAAGTCAAGCGACCTTATTGACCAGTGGAAACAACGTCTGGAATTGGCAAAACGTAGTCGCAATGAAATTGCGATTAACCAGCAACAACTCTTGACTGAGCGGAATCATGTCAGGGGCCAGATTAGTAAAATAGGCAACGCTATTGTGCAATACAAAGAACGGCGCAAGAAGATCCGGAAGGAGATAGACGACTTAGAGCAGGATTTGAGTGAAGAAGTTGACATGTCGCGCCGCAATACTCTTGAAATGCAAATAGAGGAGTGTAACGATCAAAAAGCCAAATACGAACAGCAGCATACTGACAGCATTATTTTGCGGCAACAATTTGATGAGGAAATAAGGCTATTAGGCAAAGAACTAGAAGCTATCAAGACAAGAGCAGGTAAAGCTATGGATGAGGTGAATTTGGTTGAGAAAAAGATAGCCTCTCTCAATAATGACCAATTGCAGTCCAATTACAAAATTGCCGAATTGCAAAGAAAACAAATGAAAGCAAAAGGCGACATGAATGCCATGCAAAGAAATATTGACGAAGCTAATGCTTCTATTGCCAAGATTACTGAAGCAGCTCAAAGGTATTCTGAGGAACGCATTACCTCTGAAGAAACAATTGATCAGCTTATTGAGCAAGCTCAACAAACTACTATTGAGATCAGGGCATTAGAGAGTGGTAATGTCAAGTCTCTTGAACAAGTCTCTCGAGAATTTCAAGAAGCACACATGCAATGGAAGTCGGCAAAAGATAACTTTTCTGAGGTAAAGGCGTTGGTCAAGAAGTTTCACACGATGCAAGCTCAGCGCGAGACACAATATCAGCACTTTTTGCGTCTAGCTACAGGCACCATTTGTGGTGAATTCAACCGAATCTTGTCAGAACGAAATTTCGAGGGTTACCTTAAAATTGATCATGTGAATGAGAAAATCGAGTTATATGCAGCCCCTAGGAGTAAGCACGATGATGCAAAGTCCAACAAATCCCTTATCAAGCAAGAAAACAAGACTGGCCGAGATCCCCGTCTGTTGTCAGGTGGTGAAAAGTCGTTTTCACAGATTGCTTTCTTGCTTGCAGTTTGGAAGTGTATGGGATCGAAGGTTAGAGGCCTTGATGAATTTGATGTATTCATGGATGATGTCAATCGACAGCAGTCAATGAAGCTTATGATTGAAGCTGTGAAAAGTTCTAGCAACGTCCAAACCATTTTCATTACGCCTAACAACATGACCAACACGAGCATGAATGATGAGGACGTTCGCATTCATTTGATGGCAGATCCTAGGTAGAACTATTCCGTAACGCAACTCTCAGACTTTTATGTTGTTTTAGTGTATTGTTTTGAAATAATTCGGCGTTAATTAATTAGACCTTTTTGTATTTTTTTATTTTGTATTTTTCTAGTATTTGGAGTTTATCTGGTCAATTGACATGCCTCTTTGGCTATTATTGCACTTACAGGCTCGTGCCATTTCTACGCGGAGGTGCTGACCCAAACCGGTGAAAAGAGCCCTGCTTAATCGCCAAGTATCAAGGTTTCACTTAAAAGATCCGTTATGTGTTACTAGTATTACTGAAGCCCCTTCGCAAAATCAATCTTATCGCATCATTTTTTCTTGTACAGTACATGGCGCTTTAATTGTAAGAATAATGAGTATTTACAAACACAAGCTGAATCCAGTTCGTTGGCTTCTAAAAAGTTGGAAATGTATCTCTAGAGCATATAAGAAAAAAAACAATATAATTCACCAGATTTTTTTTATACAGTTCAGTAAACATTCTATTTTGCAGTTATTCTTCATCATCATCCTCGTCATCGTCCTCGTCATCATCATCCTCCTCTTCGTCCGACGAAACGTCCTGTTTTAATGCTCTAAGTCTATCCTTGTACTTTTGATTCTTCTCGTCAACGTCGGTGAGCAGCAACATCAGATCATCATACTCCGATTTGGGCACCACCTCTTCGCTCTTTGTGCTCAAGCTCTCCTTCGGGGAAGCCTCCGCCTTGGCTGTAGCCTTTTGCAACTCGGCAATTTCTGCCTCGCTTTTCTTGGCCAGCGCCTCCTTCTCCTTCGCCATTTCTTCCAGCTTTTTCTCCATCTCTGCAAGTTTCTCTTCCAACGAGGTAGACTGTGCTAAACGCTTCTTAAGCTCTTCAGCTTCATCTTCAAGAGCACTCAACTTGTCGGCCATCTCATTCTTGTCGATATGCACTGCAGATAGGGTCTCTGTACTCTTCAAAAGCTCGCGAGACTTATCCGCCAACTGCGATTCAGCTTGAGTTGCAGCCTGCGATGCCGTAAGTGCTTGTTGAACGGCCTGTTTGAGCTGCTCTTCCAACTCTGTCTCACGTTTGACATGTTCACTCTTGGTCTTAGAAAGTTCATTTTGAAGGTCCTCATTGTCCTTGCGGTAACGACTCGAGAGCGTTGTGAACTCATCACGCTCTTTCTCAACAGACTTGGCCACCTCAGAAGCACTGGCGACCTGCTTTTCAAGAGATTGAAGCTTACTTTCCGTCTCTGATTTTTCAGCTTCTGCCTCATTGAGTTTAGCCTCAAGTGAGCTTATCGTTTCCTTAGTTCTCTTTGAGTCTTCTTCATAATCGTGTAGTTGCCTCTCCAGTGTGATTACTTTTTCCTCAGACTCACCCACAGCACCACGAGTGCCCTGAAGCTTCTTCTCAAGAGAAGATGCCTCTTCGGTAGCGGCCTTAGCAGCTTCCTCTGAACTCTTGAGTTTTTGTTGAAGGGCAGCCAGATTGTCCTCCGACTTCTTCAATTCTTCCTGAGAGCTCGCCAGCTGGCCTTCAAGAGTAGTTAGACTTGATTTAGAGTCATTTAATGCACTTTCAAGCTTTTCCTCAATAGTAACAAGCTTCTCTTGAGTCTCTTTAAAGGCAGTCTCGGACTCCTTCAACTTAGCTTCAAGACTAGTAACCTTTTCATCCTTCTCTGTAGCTGAACTATCTGAACTCTGAAGCTTCTCCTGCAAAGATGTAATGATCTCCTTTGCAGACGTTTCAGCAGCCTCAGACTCATTTAGCTTGGCTTGAAGCGCTGCAAGCTTTGCTTCTTTGTCAGAAACTGCGTTCTCATAATCCCCAAGCTTCTTTTGTAGTGCTGCCAGCTCTTCCTTAGCAGATGTTTCCGCTGTCTCAAACGCACTAAGCTTGGCCTCAAGCGCTGCAACATTTGCTTCATTCTCAGTAGAAGAGCTTTCCTTGTCCTCGAGCTCCTTCTGCAAAGTAGCCAAATTCTCTTCCGCAGCAGTTCGAGCATCTTCAAGTTCCTTCAAGTTGGCCTCAAGAGTTGCGACCTTTGCTTTGCTCTTAGAAGAAGAGCTTTCGGAGTCATCAAGTTTCTTTTGCAAAGCCGTCAAATTATCTGTTGCAGACTTCTCAGCAGCCTCAGAGTCAGACAGCTTGACCTCAAGCGCTGCGACCTTTGCTGCACTCTCAGAAGAAGCGTTCTCAGTGTCCTCGAGCTTCTTCTGCAAAGCCGCCAACTGTTCTCCTGTAGATGTTTCAGCAACTTCAAGTTGCTTCAGCTTAGCCTCTAGCTCCTTAACTTTTGCTTCACTCTCAGAACTTGAGCTTTCGTTGTCATTAAGTTTCTTTTGCAAGGTGGCCAGATTCTCATTTGCAGACGCTTCAGCAATCTCAAGCTCCTTCAGCTTGGCCTCAAGCTCTGTGATCTTTTGTACACTTTCGGAAACTGTGTTTTCAGAATCTCCTAGTTTCTTCTGCAGTACTTCCAGCTCCTCCTTAGCAGTTGATGTGTTATTTTCAGACTCCCTCAATTTCGTCTCAAGCGTCTCTAACTTTTCAGAAGTTTCAGTCACGCTACTTTGGGAACCTTCAAGCTGCTTCTGAAGTGCTTCAAGTTTCTCCTTACTGTCTTTTGCCTCAGATTCGGAAACCTTCAGTTTATTCTCCAAGTCCGTCAATGTTTCACCTGCTGTCTGTGCATCTTCTTCGAACATTTCCAGTTCTCTTTCAAGCGACTTTACTCTCTGCTGAGAATCAGCCATCTCCTTTTCACGATCTTCAAGTTGCTGTTTAAGAGATGATAGATTTTCCTCAGCTCCTGAACTAGTGGCTTCAGCATCAGCCAGCTTTTTAGTAAGCTCTTCAATCTCGGTACGCAAAGAAGATAAAGTGGAATTGGAAGTCTCCTGCTCTTGTTTTGATTCATCAAGAGATTTTTCAATCTCTTCTTTAGCGGCAAGAGCTGCAGCAATATCAGTTGTAAACTTCGCTATGACATTTTCATGCTCACTCTTGAGAAGCTCAATGCTATCAGTAGTCTCCATAGATTTAGCTGTTAGCTCTATTATCTTCTCATTCAGTTGCAAAACCTCAGTCTTATGGGAGCCACTCAGTTCAGAAATTTGAGATTCAAATTCTGTAATAGACTTCTCATAAGATGCGGATTTATCTGCGGCCGCAGTGAGCTCCTTTTCAAGATCCGCCTTTTTGTCCTCTAGGGCCGATTGAGCCCTCTCCAATGACTTAATCTTTTCAGACAAGTTACGATCTAGCTCTGTTTTCTCCCTTTCTAGTTCTGAAATCTTGCTTGAAAGTTCCTTGGTAGCAGAAGCCGCATCTTTGGTGAGAACAAGGCGTTCTTCCTCTAGGTCCTTATCTTTCTGCTGGATATTGGCCTGGAGAGTTTCCTTTTCCAGTTGAAGCTCCTCAATAGACTTTTCCAGTTTAGTGATATTAACCTGTAGTTCGTCCTTTTCAGATAAAGACTTGGATTTCAAAGCTTCAAGTTCTTCCGACAAGGACTTCTTTTCATCCAACAAAGTAGTCTCTTTAGATGTTAAGTCAGTTAATCTCTCTTCAAGCAATTTTAATTCAGCCCTAGTTGACTCAAGCTCCTCATTGAGTTTATCACGAGTGGTCTTCAACACACCAGCAGCCACCTCCTTGCCCTTTTCCAGGAAATCAATTTTCTCCGATAGTTCTGAAACCTGGGATTCAAGACTTTTAACTTTAGACGAAGATTCCTGGGTATATTTTTCAAGTTCCTCTTTCTTTTGAGACAAGAGTTCGTTGTGGAGTTTAGCCTGTTCCTCTGCTGCCGCACTCAATGATGAAATTTCGTTGTTGAGCTTCTCGATTTCAGTCTGGTGGGTAGACTTGTGGTCCAACAAATCTTTCTGAAGGGCCTCGTGTGAAGACTTTTGAGCAATAAGTTCTTCTTGGAGGGCTTCATGGGAAGACTCTTTATCAGAAAAATCTTTTTGAAGGGCTTCGTACACAGTTTTGGTTTCATCGTGATCCTTTAGTGAAGATTGATACAGCTCCTTATGTTCTGCAAGCTCATTCTGGAGGGCTTCATAAAAGGCCTTGGTTTTCGATAACTCTTTCTGAAGTGCCTCATGAGTGACAAGATGATCATCCAAATCTCTTTGTAGGCTATCATAATCAGATTTAGCGCTAGAATGTTCGCTTTTGAGACTATCGTAAACGATTTTCATTTCTGCAAGCTCTTTAAGAGTAGCTTCATGGGCCGTTTGTGTCTCGGAATGATTTTGCTGGAAAGCTTCGCTGGTGCCCTTTAATTCTTCGAGATCTTTTTGAAGCGTGTCATGCGCTGATTTCCTATCCGCGTGCTCCTTCTGAAGAGTCTCGTAGGCCGCCTTGTGTGAATTGAATTTCTTTTCCATCTCCTGATATGCTAGCTTAGCCTCTGAGCACTCTTTTTCAAGAGTCTGACGAGTGGCTGTAGCTTCTTGGACATCTTTCTGCAGAGCTCTGAAAGTTTTGTCTTTTTCTTCAAGCATCTTGGTATGATTAGAAACAGCTTTTGCAAGAGCCTCTTCAAGCGATTTAACTTTCAAGGAAAAGCTTTCCACTTTCTGTTGCGATTCAGATTTGGAAGTTTCTAATTCAGCGGACTTTGTCTTCAAGTCATTTTCAAGCTTTTCAAGCTGCTCTCGCACCGCTTTGACCTCCGCCTGTGATTCGCCCTTTTGGCTCTCAAAATCAGTAAGTTGCTGTGCCAAAGCTGCACTGCTGGCAGTGAGCTTTTCGAGTTCATCCTGAGCGCTCTCTTTCTCTAGCTGAACTTTCTTCAGTCTTTCTTCAAGCGACACAATTTTCGAAGCTGCTTCAGATATTTGTTCATTTAGAGCCTCATTTTCTGCCTTGATTGAAGAAACTTTGCTTTCAAGTTCACTGTTATTGATGGTCAGCTCGTCGAGTTCAGCCTGGATTCTTTCGTTTTCCGACCCGAAAACTTCAAGGTTTCCTTCAAGATCTTCCTTTTCTTCCGTAAGCTCATCGATTTCCTTCTGCAAAGTCTCTGTTTCAGACGTATGGGTCTTGATTTTACTGGCAAGCTCCTCATTTACTCTGGCAATTTGTTCTTGGAGTTCCTGATTTTGCTTTTCAAAGAGGACAAGTTTGCTTTCAAGCTCCTCTTTTTCTGAAGTGAGGGCGGAGATTCGCGACGAGAATGAAGACTCTTTTTCTGACCATTCTGCACGAAGTGTCTTAAGCTCCTCAGTTGTCTTGAGCTGTTCTTCTTTGAGATCGTCAATTTGTTTGTTCACCTGTTGACTAGATTGCGATGTGTTCGCTAGATCCCTAGTTAACTGTTCTCTGGTCTTTTTCAATTCTTCGATTTGATAATGTGCCCCTTGAAGCTTTTCAATAAACTTTGCTTTCAGGGTCTCCGCTTCAGCAACCTCACTTCGCCTTGATTCAAGTTCCTTCATAGTGACAGAAAGAGTAGCAGATATTTTTTCAAGCTCCGCTTTAAGCTTCCCGTGGTCAGATTCGAGGGATTTCACCTTATTAGTTTGTTGATCCCTGGCAGCTTGCATTGCGTTGAGTTCGCTGGTCAGCTTCTTGACAGTGTCAGCAGCCTTCTGTTCCTGCTCGGGAAGCTGCTTGCGAAGCTTCTTGATCTCTTTATCAGAAGCATCCTTTTCTCGAGTAAGGGCAAAAAGCTCACGATTCATTTTATTGATTCCAGCTTCTGCCTTTTCTTTTTCCTTCTTTAAATTCGCAAGCTGGCTATTAAGTTGTTGCTCCTTGGCTTTAGCCTCAGAGATCTGCCGTAATGACATCTGCAGTTCTTCGTAGTCCCTCTTATAACCTCTTTCAATGCTATCTTTTTCGTTCTTAGTCATTTGCAGCTGGTGTGTGAGCGAAGCAATCTGCGATTTTGTTGCATTGAGGTCTTGGGATGCTGTTGAAAGGCCAGATTCAACCGAAGCAAGTTTCTTATCACACAAGCTCTTTTCTTCTACTAAAGTGCGCATACGCTGCGTGTAATCCTCCTTCTCAGTATCATATGTGAGCTGTAGTTCCCTGAGATTAGTTTCAGTTTTCTTGTATTCGGTTTGTAAGTCCTCATACATCTCAAGAGAGATTCTAGAGTTGGGCTCTGACTCCGGATCTCGATCAAAAGATTTCTTGATCCTCGAAAAGTTGTCTTTAATCATGTCCACATATAGTTCGTCAAAGAAAACATTCGGAAGTCCTGTATCATCGCGTTCTGCGTGGAATATTTGCGTCTGGTCAAACTCTTTGAACATGATGTTATCTCTCAACTTCTGAACTTTGATGACGTACTGATCGCGACCAATACCCTGCTCAAAGATTGAATGAAGGCTAGATCGAGAAATAGGAGAGTTGCGGCTGCTGAAATCATATACAATTCCCAGTAAAATGGTGGCAAGCGGTTCTATTAACGGGTGGCCTGTGGTATGCGTCACAGCATAAAGAAGAGATTGGATAGTAGATGACTCGTGAAGGAAATCATCAACTGCTTCTACATCATCGTATAACCAGACAGAGAGCAGCATGAAGTAGGCAATAGAAATTCTTGGATCTCTATTCTTCAAAGACATGGATAAGTTGCTGGAAAGGGATTGGATAACTGTAACAAGCTCTTCGCCATTAGCTTCATCACCAATAGTCACACGTCGAAGCTGGTCTTTGATTTCAGTAGAATCCGCGAATAAATGAAGAAGGATGGAGCAAGCAATCCACGACTTGTATGGGTTGATATTGATATCAGGGTCATAGTCCACAAGAACAGAAATCAGGTTCACTGATTCAGGAAATATTTCGTAAGAGTTGGGTACCTTCTCTTCAATTGCTGTATCACCATTCCCATTCGGTGCATCTAGCAAAGGTGAAGAAACGGGCTCGCCACTTTCAGTTTCGGGTTCACTATCAAGCGTAGCTTTAGAGGGTTGTTTGAAGTTGATAGTGGTTCCACTGGCCGCTCTATATGATTCGATTTGATCGTTAAGGAATGAGAGTTTAGCAGTAACGTTATTGTGAAATGCGGCGTTCAAACAGACAGCAGAGCCAATTCTTAAATCGAATGAATGAACCGAAGAAGGAAGAAGTGCCCAGTTGAGTAATGCCAAGCTAACAGGTATGCTAATAGGAGTCTTCTGGACAGCTTTAGCAATAGACAAATCGACATAGGGAACGTCAATTCGCGCAAACTCTTCTTGTAAAGTCTGGTTTGAGCGAATGAGGTCAGCAACTGTCAAAAGTGCTTTGGACCTGATAGGAATATTGGCAAACGAACCAAAGGCAAGACGAAGTACGTTAAACAAAATCCCAGCATTTGATAAAAATGTCTGGTTGGATGGAGTACTGTCATTTCCCTCACGTACGAAAAGTCGGCAAATTTCGAACGTTATTGAAATGTTCTGTGTTGATTGATCATCAATAACAGGAGGAGGAGAATTTGGGTCAGAATCCAGAATAAGTAAGTCTGCTAGTCGGGGAATAGCTGAAGTCTCACGGAACAACTTTTGGTTGGAAATATTATACTGTAGAAGTGATGCTACAAGTCGTAAACAATCTTCTACCATAACACCACCAAGGAGACCTCCCTCATACGTAACAATGTTGAGTAGTTTGTCAAAAGTTCCCTCAAAAGCTACCAATTTTTGAATATCAATGTGACCCTCAACTAATCTAGATAGCACAAGTATGGATTCTACACTGTTAGCTCAATTTTTCAACTACTTGGAAAACATACCATTTCTAATCATATCTCTAGAGTCGTCTAGGCTCTTGACCAAGGTTGAAATACCTAGTGGAGATGAGACGACACACTCTTGAGCTCGATCTGGCCGGTTCAAAATAATAGCAGCCAGGAGTTGGAGCGTGTAGAGTTTCGTATAGAAATCGGTTGAATCAAGGAGCGAAATTAAAGTCGAGATATTTTCTTCTTTCTAAATCCAAAATTAGGCATTGATCCCGGAACTCACTAGTACTTACTTGTGTAAATTCATCAGTGAGCCAGAGGGCAATATAATCGACAGGGCCTTCAATTGTGAGTGGTGATGGGTATTGGCCATTGGGGCCTTGTGAACGGCGAGCTTTTCTAGCTGCTTCATTTTCGGTTGAATTTTCTGAGTCTTGGCCCCTTATGAAGAGCACAATGAGCGTTTCGAGAGTAGCTCTGCACGTCTCGGGATCTTCATGATCTTTCTGTAAAGCTGATATTAGACCTCGAAGCGCACCAGCCGCTACAGTTTCCCTGTATTCGCGTGAAAATCCCTTCAACCCAAGGACAGCAGCTCGGCGATCTTCTATTAAATTCGAGTGTAGGAGTCTATCACATAGTTTTGTAATTGTTTCGTAGGCAGACTGTTGTTTCGGTTGAGTCTGGGACAGTAGCCCCGAAAACATATCCATTCTGATATTTGTATAATGCGAATCAATTGCAGTACGGCCCGACGACCAACAGCAGACTTTAGTAGTTTAAACCCTAGCGGTGGCTTTTGATCAGGAAGTGCACTCCGCTAAGAAACGCCAGGTGTTGAAAATTATGATGGTCAATAGGTCACGTGTCGAAACGTGGCACAATGCATGTTAGAAAGGAGGGAAGCTGAGTGGAGAGTGGGTACAGTTACGTGGGTACACAGTTCAACTCAAGTGCTTGCAATAAAAACATGATCGATGGCTATAGGAGCTAATGAACTCGGCTAATTGATTAGCGATCTGGGACAAAAACGATATTAACCACAGCGAAGACAGTTACCAGTTGTTTGTCGCACAAAATCTAAGTAAGTGAATATTGATTGCTTACAAGTTTTTTTATTATTATTTTTTTTTATTTAGAACCTTTTGTTATAGTTATCTCCTCGAATCTGAAGCTCACATACAACATATTTAGCAGAAATGTCCGGTCTCTTTGGTAGTATATTTATTTCAGGGTTGAATCCAACCAAGGCTGGGGTAGTTGCAGCAGCGTCTAAGCTGCTTCAGCTTTTTCCTAAATCGTCTGTTGATGAAATCAATATTTATGGCGTCGCCATATTGACCTTAGCTGCCGGGGTTGTGATTGTATACTATGTACTGCTAGGCCCCATCAAAGGAATGAGCACTGGTTCCTTTACTACTAGCTGTCAAATGGGTTTCTCAAGAGTTTTTTGGAACGTCATGAATCTATTTCAGGTATTGTGCAATCATCGATACTTGATATCATTCAACTAACGTTATAGGTGCTCAAGTTAATTGATCTTAAAATTACTGGAGACGACCTCGATGGCTCAAGAAGCGCGCTAATAATCTGTATGGTCTTGTCCTCAAACGTATTTCAATTGTGTTAATAGACCTAGCAAACCACCGAAGTTTAATGGACTACGCTGTGTTAGCGTCTATAGCAGAGAAGGAAGACTTGCGAGGGAGATATTTATTTTTTGCTTGGAAACGCTTATTCAGACTTCCTGACATCAAGGCATGGTTCAAATCTACTCAAACCTCTCAGAATTGGAAACTCAATGAAAGTGAACTGAAAAAAGTGATGCGACCAGTTTTGGCAAATAAAAAACCCTTTTGTATGAACAAGTGTTGATTCTTCATTTTCTACTTACACAGTTAGGGGTCTTCACGTTTCCAGAGGTCAGCATTTTGAATGAAGAAAATTTGAGTCAAGTAAGTAGCTCATTGAAAACTACAGGATTCTAATGCATCAGCACTTGATCTATAGCAGAGAAAATGGAATGCCAGAATTACACCATTTACTTTACCCTCGCTTTCCAGCTTTCGTTCAAGCGGCGGGACTTTTGGGCTCTATCGGATTTCCAAATATTTACAATGTCACTATTCTATATTACAAAGTTTCCCAAGATACAGGTAAAAAAGACTTTCAGTCATACGCTGCTCCTAAGTTGCGTGACTTTGCTTTTGGAAAGCTTTCCCAAGATACGTGGCATATTGATGTCAATATCGAAAAGATTTCTTTACTGTCATTGGGCATGTCGCGCAGAAACTTGGAAAAGTGGCTCGAAAAAACTTGGTTTCACAAGGATAATATCATTGCAAACAAAATATCTCAGGAGTGTGAACAAGATGAAGTTTTGCGACCGGAGGTAGAAGCTGTGAAGGAAAACAGGAGGATTTTCCATCGCAAACGGCGGTAATGTTTGAATTAAAAAAAAATGCATGAGTTAAACTATGAAGAATATAAATTTCAACACATCTATAATATCAATAAGCATCTTTGAGGATGAAATGGCTAAGTGCATGTGAACACAGGAAAAGTGTCACGATTAAATAAAAGGAAAAGATACTTCTGTAACTTTGGAACTTTCTAGATAGTAGTTTTCTGGAGTTCTGAAGCGAGTTCATCCACGTCTGAGCTGATTTCAGGTGCCACATTTGAATTTTCCGCTTCAGCATCATCTCTAATGAGAGATTCTTTCTTCTTTTCATCTTCTTCTGACTCTTCTGACCATTCAGCATCAGTTTCTTCCTCCATGTCATCCAATTCATCCAATTCACCAAATCCTCTATCCTTAAAAAGTGTGTGCAATGTGTGCACAATATCGTCATCTTCAGAAAACTTGTTACCGTTAAGTTCCAGTAGTTTGAGGTTGGGGGCATTACTTTTAATAGCATCAACAATTTTTTTGACTGCTTCAATTTCAATTTCATTGTATTGTAGACGTAGAAACTCCAAAGAAGGACGAGGTTCAAGACTCAACAGAGCGTCTCCGAATAACTCACCGCCCTTGCAAGAGAGCAAGCAGTCACTTATTCCTAGGTCGCGAAGATTTGGCCACTTCGAAATAGTTTTTGCCAGAGCTTTGGCGCCTTTTAATGTGAATGTGTTGTCTTGCAAATCTAACTTTTCTAAATGTTGTAACTTCGAAAGACCATTCAACAAAAGATGTGCAATGCCGTCTTGCCGAATGCCATTTTGAGGAAGACGTATATCCTTGATAGAGCTATGAGCGGCCAAAAGTTTGGCCCAAGCTTCCATAGAGCCATTTTCTAGACGATTGCGGCCACAAATAATTGTTGAAAGCTTGGGACTATTACCTGAAGCATCCTTGGTTAAAGCGAGTTCTTCCAACGCAGAAGCAATTCTAATTCCAGCAGCAGGACCCAGGCCATTGTTGGCCAAAATTAAATGCTCTAAAGGAGTGTGTTTAGAAAGAAACTTCTCAAGAGGATCAATAGTCATGATCCCAAACGCATTGTCGGACAAGTCGATCGTGTGAAGGCTGGAGCAAGTCAGCAGCGAAGAAAGGATTGCCTCAAGCGATTCAGGAATTTCTTTTCGAAGTCGGCCCGTAAACATGTCGGATAAGTCAATTGACTCGAGCTGTTGTTTTCCAAGCAAGGCCTTGCCTAGTGCTTCCGAGGCACCTATTCCAAAAGTATTGCCTGTTACTATGACCTCCTTGAGGTTCTCCACGGCGTTTAGCATTTCTGCATATTGCTTGAAATCTGCAGCTGAGTCCAGCTTTAGACCCTTACCTGCAATAGAAAACACGTTCGACATAACTTCCAATTATGCTATTAGAAAGTATACCTAAGTGTAACTCGAAATAGAGTCGTTTTAAGGAATGCTGGTGAGATCTTTTATGTTTTAGAAGATGGCTTGCCACCCTAAAGCTGCATGCGCTGAAGGACTAGATACCCCAACCCTGTTTCACGAAACCTGGAGGATTTCTTTTCATGATATTATGTTTAAAAAAATAAGGAATAAATTACATACAGTACATACGACCATACTATTGAGTCCAAACAGCTTGCGGAGTAGGTTGTTGCACTCTTACTGCCAAGTTAAAGTTTTGTGCCATCCTCGCCTTGGCCTTTTTGGCATTGACAGTATGTTCGCAACCACCGTTAGCACCAGAATTCAAACGGTAGTCATTGGCGTGCAGATCGCCAAATTTCATAAAAATCGCGAGAGGTACTGGATATGTGTATGAGAAGCGTACCACCTTATATTGGTTTGATAGGACTGGCAATCATCGTCATTTCGAATCAGGAAAGTCTATAGAGGGTTTTCCGTTTTAATGGCGCATTACGCTACTGATTATAGACAAGGGTAGGTTGGAAAAGGTTCTGCACTATTTGATATCAAGGTGCTTATATGTATGTTAGGAACGAAAAACTATCTTTGTGAAGTGATAATCTGACTGCTTCTTTCCACAATGGCCAACCTCTTAGCACATTCAGTAAACCTAGCCAGTTGAGGTTTTCATAGAGACGGAGGCGGAGGCGGAGGGAGAGGCAAAGCTTTTTCGTACGTACAGGGATAACTTCTTAAAATCCCTTACAATACTCGAAACAACAGTGCACTTTTGAGCTAAAAATGTGTTTATTTTACAAGAATTAATGATCCGCGCTATGATATAAGATCAAGCAGTATCGCTTAGCTTAAATAGATTATTATTATTACTATGTTCAAATGTTGTCAATATGTACAGTACATGTATGTTGACATTCCGTCTCGTCGGACGAGCTTCAACCACACCACAATGGGTTACGTAACCACTATGCGATATCAAGGCGCATGAGACTGAGAATTATATATTACGGCCAAGACTCCAATTTCTACCTTGTTCCCTCTCAACTGGCCGCAACTGAACCGAATCATGTCGTTTCATAATCTTAGATATGATCTCAAAAACACGTTCAAAACCAATGTGTCAAAGGACGGCGTCAAAGCCTCTGGACTCCTAAAGGGCGTCTACTCGTCCTTCGGAAACTTTGGCGACCGTATCACGAACAAAAACCACCGCCACGACGAAGAACACGAAATTGCAGCCGACAATGAAAGAGAAGCTGAAAAGGACAAAAACAGGTTCCGGTACGTGTATATTGCCTCCTTTTTGAGAGCTAGACTGACATTTGATTAGGAGCTTCAGCGGCATCACACAGAACAATGATGCCAAATGGTTTGTTGGAGGTGAGCTCAGTCGCGATTTTTGAAGCGTAGGTTACTGACATTTCAGGACACGACTACATGGCTGCGATTGCCCAAGGCATTGAGGCCGCACAACATGAAATTCTAATAATGGACTGGTGGCTGAATCCCGAATTGGTATGGCTCTTTTTTTTTTTAAACTTTTGAGTTTCGCTAACACAACCAGTACTTGATTCGCCCAGGAACCTTACACGAAAGATGGCGTCTGGATAGATGTCTGGCCAGAGCTGCTGAAAGAGGATGTGACGTTCGGATTATCTGCTACAAGGAAGTTCAGAACGCTCTTGTTCTCAAATCGAGACACACGAAGCATGCCTTGGAAAAGCTCCATCCTAATATTAAAGTTATGCGCCATCCTGATCACACCGCTTTAGAGGGCAAAAATGTTACACTCTTTTGGGCTCATCACGAAAAGATGATGCTTATTGACCGTCGAGTTGGCTTTATGGGTGGCATTGACCTTTGTTATGGACGCTGGGATCTCAACTACCATCCAATTGCCGATCTACATCCCGGTTTCCCTGATTCCCAGATTTTTACTGGTCAAGATTATAACAACGCTCGTTACCAGGATTTTGGCGATGTTAGCAACCCTTTCTTGGACTCCCCGGATGTGAATCGTGCCGATATTCCGCGTATGGGCTGGCACGATGTAGCTATTCAAATCAACGGCCCTGCATGTGTGTCTTTGGAACGACATTTTATTGAGCGATGGGAATTTTTACGAGTATTCAAGTATTTGAGTCGACCCAAGTATATTCCTATGAGCATTGGCGTTATTGAACATGAGGCGATTTCAAACCACCCTCATATGCAACAAATCCAAGATAAATTTACCAAGCTTGGGTTGGGAGGAGGAGAAAACCCAGCGGACGAACCTGCTATCAATCAACCCAATGAATATTCAGAGCAATACAAAGTGCCGGAGCATGACGAATCGAGGAAAACCTATCTCCCTCACCCCGAAAGTCCAGATTCATTTAAAGGTAACATTAATGCGCAGCTCACACGTAGCGTTGCAGACTGGAGCCACGGATTTTTAGTTGAAAACTCTGTCCAGAATGCATACATTGGCATGATTCTTGATGCTCGACATTCCATCTACATGGAAAACCAATTCTTTATTGCTGGAGGTGAAGATCTTAAAGTTGAGCGCTTTCACAATAAGGTCGGTGATGCTATCGTTGAGCGTATTCTTCGCGCTGCTAGAGCGGGTGAAAAGTTCAGAGTAACTGTTTTCATACCTGCCCTTCCAGGCTTTCCCGGTGACATTCAAGGTGATGCTGCGGTAAGCGTTCGGGCTATTATGAATTTTCAGTACAAGTCTATCAATCGTGGTGGCAAAAGTATTTTGGAAAGGATCTTGAAGGCTGGATTTAATCCAGCTGATTTTATTCAGTTTTTCCATCTCCGAAGTTTTGACCGTATCTTACCTCGTGGAACCGACGAAAAGTTTATGAGCACACGCTTTGATGAAACTACTGCCGAGCGCGAAGCCAAGTCTCATAAGTATGCTGACTTTGAGATTAATTCAATAAACAATGGCACCAAGAGTACCATTTCCGATTTGGCCATGCAGGGGACACCGTCTGTCTCATCACAAACATGGAGTTTCCCCAGCAATGAAGCTGACCATATTGTTTCAGAGCTTCTTTACATTCACTCCAAGCTTATCATCATCGATGATAATGTCGTTCTCTGTGGCAGTGCTAATATTAACGACCGATCGCTGGAAGGCGATCATGATTCTGAAATCTGTATGATTATTGAGGACCCTCAGACACACCCAAGTTTTGTTAATGGAGTTCCCACCATGGTCTCAAAGTTTGCAACTTCATTGCGAAGAGAGTTAATGCGCAAGCATTTAGGCCTTGTGGCTCCTCAGTCATTAATAATTGACCTTGAACCGCGTCAAGGACCATTTAGTCCGGCTATGTCACCTTTGCCAGTACCCTTTGAATATACATTCCGGACTGAAGAGGACAGCCTCGTGGAAGATCCTCTTTCTGATAACCTTTGGAATTTCTTACGCTCTACTGCAGTAAGCAACGAAGGCATCTTCGAAGAGCTATTCAACTGCTACCCTACGAACAAGGTACAAAACTGGAAGCAGTACAAGGCTTATATATCCGAATGGAGCCGACCTTGCCATCTTGTTAAAAAGTACGTTAATGAGCCTGAGAAGGTCAAAAGTATGCTCGACGGTATTCGAGGCTATATTGTGCCTATGGCTCACAGTTTCCTTATTGAAGAAGGAGAGTTGGTCCAACGTGGAATTCAGTACAACGACTTTGTATCTGACGTTTATGCGTAGACGCAACTTTATTGTGATCATGAATCATAAAGTGCATTTCGAAATATATATGTAACATATAAACAAGGGAAAAAATTACTTCTTCTTGGGGGCGTGCAAAGGAGAGCCAATGTCTTTACCTCTCAGCTTGACGCCGACGGCTCGCTCGATCTTGCCAAGCACTTGTTGATTTGGCACAGCACGGCCAGCCTCGTAATCGTTGATGACGTTAGGCTTTTCGTTGACCTTGGCAGCCAGTTCCTTCTGCGTCATGCCCTTGTCTTGACGACCCTTCTGAATGGCACGGCCGACACTCATGTCGATTTTGGCGGGAGGAGCAACCTCATTATCACGGTCAATCTTGGCAAGCTTTTGACCTTCGGTGCTGCCACCTCTGTTGCCACCGGCTCCGTACTTTTTGTCAACAGAAAGTACGGCACCTGATCGAACGGCGGCATTGATGGCACCATTTGTTCTAGCAACACCAACACGAGCGCTTGGGGCTCTGGATTTTCCAATAACGGTGACGTCGTCCCAGTCAGACATGTTTAATTATTTTGTAGATGAGGAGTTGATGAAAATAGGGTGATGCGGGTGATGTTGAAAAGAAGAGAAAAGTGATGGCAAATCTCAAGAAGATGGAAAACCTTTATAAGTGTGAGTGGAAGAGAAGGTTAGATGAGAGCTGAGAGAACAGAATGGAATAAGTACGCTGCGCTCAGGGTAAGGACTTTGATCAACTATGATGAATTATGAATCACTGCTTGTAGCTAGCAGCGCAAAGTCACGAGACCACTCGAACGGGTTGCTTGCACAGCCGTGCTCCATACCATCGATCGATTTTAGGGAAAGGGCAAGGGTAATATCGATTTCGCTGGCACTGGCGTTTCTTCCACGTATCAACGAAGAAAGACAACTCCAAAGTCCACACACGCCAGCGGCTCTTGACGGTCTACAGATATAGCATCCTCAGAAAAAGCCCCTGAAGAGGTTTCCCGCCGGAGGACAATAAGAAGGGTGGATCTCTGTGTTTCCCGAGAACGTCTCGCCGTTTAAGAATATGGAAAAGGATCTGTTGCGGAACGCGACCTTATCTGTTCGAGTGCTTCATCTCGATAACTCTGCGCATGTTTTAAACTCCAATCCAAAAAGCAGCAGGGATGGTATCATAGAAACAGCTCGGTTGAGAGAAGTTCAAAAAGCCAACTTACGTTCAGCAGCGTTCTATGGTGAGTTCAAAGTTACCTCATGATTTAATAACCACTGACTTGTTTCTAGATGAGGTGCTTCCATTTTATATACTATTGGACGTCACTGATGAAAGCCTTAGTTCAGAAGAATTTAGAATATTTGCGCTGTCAGTAAATGTGCTAATAAACACAAAGGTTGTAGGGGGGACTGGAGCTATGATGGCAGATGGAACAGTTAAGCAGAATAACCCACCAAATCGAAAACAGGCATTTGAAATCTTTACCACTGTTGTCGACAATTTGGCGTCCCTTGTGTACTGTGGGAAGGATCCGGATAATGAAGAAACAAACAAATGGACAGCACTTTGGCAAGTATCAATTGACGTCTCCCATCCCCGCATTAGACTGTTCAAACCCGAACTTGTAATCGACGTCACAGCTAGCTACGATGGAACCAATATCTCCTCCACAATTACAGATCAATCGCATCCCTCCGTCGCTACATCGAATGAAACAACATCCGAATCTGAACCCCAAAAAACAATATTTTTAGAAGAATTTATGCCAGCAGAAGATATCAACATCTTTGAGACTCTTTCTACCGACAAGCATCTGAAGGAATTTCCTACGAAGCTATCTTTAAATTGTGTAACATCAAACCATAGGAGCCAACCTCCAAACGGAGAATTTTCAGATAATGATTCCTCGGCCAAGTCAACCCCCCAGCCATCAAGAAGTAATACCCCATCACAATTTAGACTACAACCACCCCCATCTGGCAAAAATCGACATGCGAGTGCTACAGATAGTTCTGATACTCCAGCATCTAAGCAATCTTCTGATGTCATCCAATCAGCCATTTCAGCTAGTTCACAAAAGCACATTGCAACAATTGTTAGTTCAATTCAACTACCAGTATTCCCTGCCGTCAATCTGCGACTTCGCTGTACAAAATCTTCAGGCGCTCAAAACAGCATAGTTGCAATTCTCGAGATTGAAAACAGCGAAACTGCGCAATTTAGCGTACTCATCAAA
Source organism: Geotrichum fermentans (assembly GCA_030564905.1). Taxonomy (NCBI): domain Eukaryota; kingdom Fungi; phylum Ascomycota; class Dipodascomycetes; order Dipodascales; family Dipodascaceae; genus Geotrichum; species Geotrichum fermentans. The sequence goes on along the minus strand of JAJMAG010000001.1, from coordinate 222,297 downwards.
TCCGCATATCTCGAATTCACTGCCGGATCCGCAGTTCTTTTTGGAGATTGTACGTTTCCATTATGGCTGTCTCCAGGTGAGAATTTTACCATGGCCTATCACCTCAGCCACGCCGATGCAGGGCTTTTAAAGTCCCGCGTTAAGCCTATGACAATTCTGTTAAATTCCGTTCCAGTTTTGAGTGAAATTTCTGAACAAGATATCAAAGATCTGGATAATGAAGCCTCCACTATTAATTATTCTGAAGTTGGCCCGTTAGTTCTTACTAAATGGGACACCATTGTCGATTTTGGTGTCGCTGCTATTCCCGGAGCATCATCTTCCCTAGCTCCAGTTGCATTGGGAAGCGCATCGGGAGCCGTCAAGAAACTTTTCAAAGTTAGTCGCACTGCAAGTGTCACTTCTCTTCGTTCAGTCGCAAGTGGAAACGGAGCCTCTGCTGCAGATTCGCATGGTGGACCCGATTCCGCAAGAGATTCACGGTCCAACACTGTAACTTCTCAACTGAGTGGATTCCTCATCAGCTTTTCTGGTCCTTCTACTGTCAAGGTTGGTGAAGTCTTCAAATGGCGCGTATTTGCCATCAACAAATCCCAACACTCAAAACATCTCACTCTGTATATTCAACCTCGCGAAAAGGGATTTAGAGCCAGTCCCCAAGCCACCCTGTCTTCCTACTCTTTTGCTGTTGAGAAACAGCTCCCTCTCAAACCGGAGGTCTCCCCAATTCTTGATCGCCCCCAGCTACTTAAGCTTTACGAGGACTGCCAAACAATCAGCGTTTCCGGTAGCACTGGCATTGTCAGCCTCATGAATGATGTTCGCATTGGACCACTGCATGCGAATGCTTGTTTTGAAACTGAGATTAGCATGCTTGCGTTGGTCACTGGACAATATTCTCTGGAAGGTCTTTGTGTCATTGACCTCAATACTGGGGACAGTTATGATTGTGGAAAGCTGTTGGATGTTGTCATTACCGAGTAATAGAATAGAATATAATGTGTCATATGAATTATTCGTTATTTCTGTTTTTCAAGACGATGCACCATGCGTGTCCGAGTCCCTGTAACGGGCGAGAAAAAAACAGCCTAGCGTGTGTCCACAACTGAAGCTATACAAATCTCCGAGGATGATAGAGCAACTAAACAACTCCATGTGTCGCATCTTAAATCGAAGGAGCCGCACTCGAAGCCTTTATATATTGCAGATGTTGAATCTACCATATATCGGTATTTCTTTGTTTATAATAGATCCCTGTCATACGCCTTTATTTCTAGACGTAAAGACTCTACCAGTAGCCATTTCGACCACCACGTGTTTGCCGAGTATTTGTTTGCATTATATAACTCGAAGCGAAGGCTCGCGTATGTAGTCATTTCATTGTGCCGCGCCCGTTAAGCTAGCCAACTGGATGGCTCGGAGTCATGATTTAGCGCCGGGGGTGGCAGGGTAAACTACCAAAACTTTTTTTTTTCTACTTTTTCGAGGCTTCTTTCCACGATCCGGTTTGGCCCTGGCATCGACGACTTCAACTCCAACTCTCACGATGGCTTCTGTTCCTACCTGCAGTAAGTAAATACGTTGTTTTGGCTTGAAGTGGTTTTTGTTTTGTTAACGCATGCTGTTGTAGAAACCCTGTTGGCTTCGACAGTTGCCAAGCCGTTCATTGCGGAAATCATGGCTGGCGTGCAAGCGCTGGACAAAAAACCAGTCTTGGTTGGCTTTTTAGCCAACAGCGATCCTGCTGCCCGCATGTATGCTGAATGGACAGCTAAGACGTCGGAAAGTGCAGGATTTACCTACGAACTGAGGGTGGTGGATAAGGAGGATCTTGAGGAGGCCCTCATTGCAGCCAACGAGGATGATGCCGTTGACGGAATTATGGTCTACTTCCCTGTATTTGGTGGAGGCCAAGACCAGTATCTCCAGCAGGTGCTCTCCCCCGAAAAAGATGTCGAAGGTTTGAGCCACTTGTACATCCAGAATATGTATCACAACATTCGTTTTCTGGACAAGGCGGAGACTCAGAAGAGCATCTTGCCCTGCACCCCTTTGGCCACGGTTAAGATCCTTGAATTTCTTGGCGTCTACAACACTTTGATTCCTTACGGAAACAGGCTTTATGGCAAAACGATTACTGTGGTGAACCGCAGTGAAATCGTGGGTCGTCCGCTGGCTGCTCTCCTCGCCAACGATGGTGCCACTGTTTACTCAGTGGACATTACCGGCATTCAAAAGTTTAACAGAGGCCAGGGCCTTAAGCATAAGAGACATGTTGTTGTAGATGTCGACACTTCTCTGGAGGTTGCTGTAGGCCAGTCTGATGTTGTGATCACTGGTGTTCCCAGTCCTAACTACAAATTCCCTGTTGAATTCTTGAAGGACGGAGCCGTTTGCGTCAACTTTTCAAGTGAGAAAAACTTTGACCCCAATGTCAAGGAGCACGCTTCTCTGTATGTTCCTTCAATTGGCAAGGTGACTATTGCTATGCTGCTTCGTAATCTACTCAGATTGATCGAAAACAAAAAGCAGCGCCAGCTTACGAACTAGAATCTGGGTATAGAGTGTAAATTTTTGTGGTTATAGACGTTAACATGTTTTTATTATTTTTATTTTTATTTTATCTATCTTTGAATAAATACTACTTGGTCTTGACCTTCTTGGAGGGAGCCTCGGGAATGATTTCGTCAGCGTTTCCTGGGATCTCACCATCAAAGTCATCGTCACTGTCCTGGACCTGGTCGTACTTCTTCTTCAGTCCCTTCATCTTTCTGGTCTGCAGCTTGTTGATCTCCTGTTTACCGACATGGACACGGCCAATCTTATCACCCATGATATCAGTCTCAATGTTCTTCTTGCTTCTTGCCTCAAGAGCACGGGGAGTCTTGAAGGCCTCCTTCTCCATCTCTGCGCTAGCAGCCTGCTCTCTGCCAATGACGAAGTCAAATCTGGGTCCAATTTCGTCAAGCTCCACTCGGGGAAGCTTCGGCGAGTCTCCCTTAACGGTTTTTAGTAGGTACACGCGGAAATACACCTTAGGTAAAGCCTTGTCGTTCTCAACTTCATCAGTCGAGATAGAGATAATGTGCTGAAGACCGGCAACATCAAGTCCTTGGAGGATCTGTCCACGGAAAAAGTCAAGGAACAGAGACTTAATATGCTGGAAAGTGGGATGCGAGTCAAATGCAGGACCGTTGAACACAAACATGGGCTTCATGCCTATGCTGAAAGTTTGCTTTCTGAAATCTTTTAGGAATTTGTAGTTCTCCAGCCTCAGTTCAATCATGTCGTAGATCTGGTAGTTGAAAGTTCTGACAAAGGTCAAGTTATTAGGTCTCTTCTTGTTGTTGGAACCAAGGACCAAGAGAGATGTATCATTCTTCTCGGAGAAGAATTCAAGCGAAGAGGGATCTTCAAACGGTCTGATGTCGTTCTTCTTCTGAAATCTCTTTGCATCTGGCTTTTTCAGGGAGTTAAGATCAACCATGGCGCTCTGCAGCACCTGGTTACAGTTAGCACCAGGGACGAAGAGGGCCTGCTTGACATTTTCCACCAGCTTGGGCTGCTTGTTCTCCAATGCACGCTTAGAGCGGGCGTTTTTAGGCTTACTGAGAACTTGTTAGCAAATCGTTACCACTGTCAAGACTTCCTTACTTACATTGCTTGCAACATTGATAACCTTGACTGTCGTTTGTATTGGAGAAAGCCCGATTTAAAAATTTTTAGAATTTTTCACAGTTGGGAGTTATAGGGTAGGGGTTGTATAATCCCAACTCGAAAATTCTTTTTGTGGTAGACTACGAAACTCTACACACTAGGCTCACACGAAAGCCCAAGCTTACAGACCGTCAATAACATAATTTCACCACTTCTTTGATTTGGTTTCATTCCGTATTCATATTCCAAGTGTCTGCATTTATGTCGGTTGGCTTCAAAAACCAATTACTCTGTTTGAATAAAAAGTAACTGTCTAGACTAGGTGAAGACCTCCCTGCCATGTTCTTGATAGCGCGTATTCTGTATTCTTCATTGCAATATAAGTAGACGGCTCATGTAGAAGAAATGAACGCCGCACCTCGCAATGAACCACCACTATCAGTAGTAGAATAGCGACCACTAAACGCGCTAAAAATGACTGTGATTAATTCCAGCTAGTAATATAATAAATAAATAATGGTCTCCGCGCTCATTCATCAAGGCGGATACGAACAAGGGTCTCAGGCAACGGCGGGTTCTCCTTATCCTCATAGTCCTCTTCGCGAATGTGTTGCAAGTTGGCTAGTTAATTAGCATGGTCCCTAGGTTTGTGGGGAGTTTTGATTTCAGTAGTACTTACAAGAAGCAAGGGTTAATGCTCTGATGATGTTACCCCAGTTTTGAAGGACCAGTGCCACGGCGCCTGTGCCATCAGAGAGGTTTTTGAGTTTTGATTCAAGGCCTTCAAGCTCTTCGACCAGCGACTGTGACATCTGTTGGAGCTGCAAAAGATTTTCGAGCTCGTTCTGCTTGTCGGTAAGCCTGCGAGCTATTGACGACTGCCCAGAATGGGACGAAGGAGGGTATAATCTGTTCATGGGCGAGTGCTAGTGAAGGGGAGCTCTCTCAGCACAAAAGATGGAGACGGTCGCGTTGGATGTGAATGGAGAATACAAGTCACGTGAGTGTTGCTTAGGCAACTACACAACAACAGAGTTAGTGTGGTTTTGTTGTGATATGCTCGATTTGGATCTGAAGCCAAAACACAAGATAACTCCATGAACTTTTCATCCTACTCATTCTTCTCTCTGATTGAAAAAGTTGTTCAGTCTTCTTAGCAGGTGATATCGACCGCTTCAAGAAAACAGAGACTATATTTTTGGACTATTTAATATATTATGGCTAAACTATCATCTGCGCCGAGCCAGTCTTTGGCCGTAGGGCTTTCGAGAAGTAACGTTGAGAGCTGTGAGTTGCAAAGAACGAGGAGAATGACTCGAATGCTAACAAACGAAATTTTTAGTGCGAAAAGCATTGCTAGAAAAAAACAAGAGCACAGATACGAAATTGACGACGCAGATTGAAGAGCTTGAGGAAGAGGCCAAAACGCTTAGAGAGGAGAAAGAGGAGCTCACCAAAGCGTCCAAAGGTGCAGCCCAGATACAGGAAAAGCTCACAACTCAAGTGGAAGAACTAAGAGCCAAAGCTATTGCTTTCAAAGACCAAGCGAAACAATTTAAAGCACACGCTACAGAATTCAAGAGTGAGGCACGACAGTATAAAAACGAGGCAAGCCAATATAAAAACGAAGCAAAGCAACTTAAGGCTGAGTCCAGCGCGGCAATTAGCGAAGCTGAAAAGCTCAAAAATGAAGTCAGCAATCTCAAGCTGGAGAAGCTGGGCTATGAACAGCAAAATAGAGGGTTGCAACAACAATACGACAAGCTTGAACAAAAATTCGAAGAATTGAAAAAGAACGCCAAGGATTCTTCGGCGGACATTGAAAGTGAACGACAGGTGTACAAGCAAGCCAACCAGGGCCTATCAAAGGAAAACACGTCAATGAAGAAGGAATTGACGAGCCTGCAAGAAACGTATGACGGATTGGTTGTATCTGTGGAAGAGTTCAAGGACAAGGTCAAGACTTGTGAAGCGGAAAACAAGAAACTGAGTAGCGAGACAAAAAAGCTTAAACAGGAGAAATCAACGCTGCAAGCACAATACGCGGAACTCTCCAAGAGCTCCGACGAAAAGAGTCGTCAATATGAAACGCTCAAGACCGAAAATGAAGAACTGCGCCACCAAAAAGAACTGCTCAGGACCGAACTTGATGAACTCATTCAAACCGCTACAAAAGCGTCAGAAGAAGCCGACGCAGAACGCGAGATTTACAGGCAAGCCAACTTGGGTCTGACAAAAGAAAACCAGGAACTGCATCACCAAATGGCACAACTTAATAACCAATGCATGCAACTCTCGGAAGAGAAAAAAAGACTTGTCGAGGAGTACGACGAAAAAATGGCTGAAAAGGACGCGGCCACGGAAAAGACCCTCAGCAGTTTGCGCCGCGAAACTGAGGCGCTTGCTCAGAATGCGGCGAGCCTTGGCCGCCAAAACGAGGCTTTACAGCAGGAGTACCATGACTTAGCGAAGCGAGCCGCGGAGACTGAGGCCGAGTACGAGACACAAAAGCAGCAGGCTCTAGAGCTGAAACGACAAAACGAAACGCTGCAACAGCAGTGCAATGAGCTTGTGCAGACCACGACGGAAGCTGCAGGTATGGTGGAAGGCGAAGTCGAAGCGTACAAAGTGCGCGAGGTATATAGCCGTGAGATCTGCGGCGCTTTGGAAATGAAAATGACTGAAGTCGCGCAGCTGCTGGGGCTGTTCAGAGATCACGCTTTGTTACCCGAGCCCATGATGCAGATTGAAGAGGGTCCCGCTGCTGCTGTTCCGGAGTCCATGGCAGTTGCGCTGATCGAGGATGGCGGCGCGTTCGTGACACGACGATCTCGGAGCAGCGCGGCGCATAACGTTGAGCAGGCCGCTGAGACAGCGCCTACAAAAGTCGGCACGAGAAGAAGAACCAAGCAAAGCGGTGAGTCTGCTAAACCTGAACCTACCAAGCGAGCTCTGCCAGCCGACACAACGGAACAGCTTAATACCCCTGTGGCGGCCAGTGACGAAGCTATGGCTGAGGAAGAGCCTAGCAATATATCCGCATCAGTGTCTGAAGCTGAGCAAACGCTTGTGGCCGCCGATACTGACGCGCAGACCGCCAAGCCCGCTGCCCCGGCGCAGAACCAACCAGCAGCGTCCAAACCAAAGAGCATCCAAGTGTTTCATGAAGTTATTACCGATTCGCCCGTGAAGCCAATTGCACCTGCGCCTGCCCGTGTTCCGGAAGAACCAGAATTAGAGTCGGCTGCCGAAACCCAGAACAAGGATGTGGCGCTCAAGCAAGCCACCACGGCCACCAAGAAGAAGAAGGCCGCCACTAAAGCTACATCGGCAGCCGTGAAGAAACCCAAGGCAGCCAAAAAACAGCGCAAGCCACTTCAGCCCAAAGCAGACGTCAATGTACTGCCTGCCTTAGAAACGGCGCCGGGCGCAAAGGGTCTGAAGAAACCGGCAGCCGCCGCGGACATTGTGGTGGAGGGTACTGAGGACATTTGGGAATTACCAGCGTCGCCTGTCAAGAAGAAGCAGCGTCGGACTACGAATGCACAGACAGGAGGCCGCAAGAAGAAAGTGACGATCGTCGTGCCACCGCCTGCTTTTGAAGAGTTGGAATCGGGCCATGAGGAGTCCGTGGAGCCCACCAGTACTGCCGATGCAGTCGATGAGGGTATGAGACCCGACTCTGAGGCAGACAGCATTCCAAGACCGCGACGGAGCCGCGCAAAGTCGGCTGTTTCGTACGCGCTTCCTTCGCTGCGGACGAAGCTGCGGCGCGCAGAAAACGGGCCCGACGCCGACGCGAACGGCGACGAGCTCAGCACTACGCCGTCTGCAGGCGGCGGCGCCAAGAAGCGCAAGCGGGCGACTGAGAGTCAGTTCGAGTTGCAGGGTGGAGCTGCTGTTGAGCTGGCTGTATGAGCCACTGTGCAGTGAGAATGTGAATCCTGGAATATAAATGGATTGCGCGGGCTATGAAGTTAACTATAGCTTACCAAGGCCAATGAGTTCTATGCATGGCCCTGCTGATTCAAAAAATTCACCATCAAGTCTTTTTATTACTATTAAACATTTCTTGCTTTTGTTTTTTGTTGTTTTTCTATGTTATTTTTGTTTACTGCTTCTATATTGTTTTTCTGTTTATAATTAATCGATACCCAACGTTTACGTTTAACGGGTTCAAGGGCACTGTGTATCACAGCCGCGTACTAAGCCAGTTGTGATTCACTGTGGCCCATCTTGGAAATAAGAGTTATGCCCCTCGAACTTTCCACAAATTTCAAGTACCAAATACAACTTAATTTTCATTTTCATAGATTTCATTTGATTTTATTCATACTCAATAAGTCATACATATTTCATTAAGAAAAAAGTCTGTGCAGAAGAATTGCAAGAGACTCGTCATCAAACAGCTAGACAGCCACTTAGATGTCCAACTTGATGCGGACAGACTTGGGCTGGGTGTAGGCCTCAGAGATACCCTCCTTTCCGAGTTCGCGGCCAATACCAGACTGGTTGAAACCACCGAATGGCACGTTGTGGTGGAAATCGTTGTAGGTGTTGACCCAGATGGTGCCGGCGCGGATGCGGTTGGCAACGTGGATGGCCTTGTTGATGTTGGTGGTGTGGACACCAGCAGCAAGACCGTACTCGGTGTTGTTGGCAAGCTGGATGACCTCGTCGACGGTCTTGAACTTGGTGACAGTCACGACAGGGCCGAAAATCTCCTCCTTGACAATCTTCATGTCCTCAGTGACATCGGCAAAGATGGTGGGGTGCACAAAGAAACCCTCACGGTCGACACGCTTGCCACCAGTGACAATGCGAGCGCCGCCCTTGACACCGTCGTCAATGTAAGAAAGAATGCGGTCAAGCTGAATCTTGGAGGTCTGAGGGCCCTGGAAAGTGTTCTGGTCAAAGGGGTCACCAACAACGTTCTTCTCGGCACGAACCTTGAGCTTCTCCAAGAACTCGTCGTAAACGGACTCCTGGACGTAGATACGAGAACCGGCACAGCAGACCTCACCAGAGTTGAAGTAAATGCCCATGTTGGCAAACTCAACGGCCTTTTCAAGGTCGCAGTCGTCAAAGACAATATTGGGAGACTTGCCGCCGAGCTCGAGAGTAACCTTCTTGAGGTTGGAGGCAGCAGCAGCGCGCATGACGTGACGGCCGGTAGCGGTCGAACCAGTGAAGGCAATCTTCTTAATTCTCATGTGCGAGGTGATGAACTGACCAGTCTTGCCGTATCCAGAAAGGACGTTAAGAACACCAGGAGGGAAGCCAACCTCCTTGACGAGGGTAGCTGCGTATAACGCGGAAAGAGGAGTTGACTCGGCAGACTTGAGAACGATAGTGTTACCAGCAGCAAGGGCAGGGCCAATCTTCCAGGCAAACATGAGAAGAGGGAAGTTCCAGGGAATGACCTGTCCACAGACACCAATTGGCTCTCTGCGGATGTAGTTGAAGTATCCCTCACCAGAGTCGACAACATCACCGTAGATCTTGTTTGCCCAGCCTCCGTAGTTTCTGATGCAGTCCGCAGACAACTGGACGTCAATTCGGGCAAGAGAGAGGGGCTTACCGTTGTTCGAGGACTCAATGGAGGCTAGAGTATCGGCGTGTTCCTCAATCTTGTCGGCGAGGTCGTTGAGCAGTCTTCCGCGGAGGGTAGAGTCTCCGTAGCCCCACTTTTCAAAAGCGGCTTCGGCGGCGTCAACGGCGCGGTCGACGTCAGCCTCACCAGCCTCGTAGACCTGGCAGATTTCCTTTTCGGTGGTTGGGTTTCCTGCGCCAAAGGTCTTGCCGTCCTGAGACTTTACGAATTCATTGTTGATGAAGAGACCCGTGGGCTGTTCGTACTTGTGGCCATTTGGCAGAGTTACTGAGATGACGGTAGCCATTGTGAGTGAGTTTTTTGGAGTGAGATAAAAGTAGAGTTGAAGATGGAGATGACAGATGAGGTATGAAGAATAGAAAAAGCGAGAAAAGAGGAGAAGACGAGTGGTTTATATATTTTGGAGGAGGGGAGGGTTAGTTGGCTGGACTGAGGAGAGTGATTGACATTAGGAGATTAATAATAAACGGAAGAAGGGGCGGAGGGGTACCTGTAGTTAATTGGGCAGAGGGTGTATACTCCACAGAGACAAGCGCTATGCGCAGTGCTTTGGAGGGTGAGGGAGGGGAAGAGGAGAGACGCTGGTGGAATTGGGGTCAAGGAAGACCGGAAGGCGAGACTTTTGGTGCCCTCCGCGTACTAAGCAGGTGAACTCGGGAATCGCATGAACAATGGACTGGCGTGGTGGAGTTGCAGTCTGAAACCAGATTACTACATGGTCACTATACAAATAGGAGTAACGCGTACGATATCCTGTACATGTGTGTGTACAAGTGGTGGTTGTTACCACTTATTGGAGTTACTGAGTTACATAGTTACTAACTGGCTCAAAATTAATAATAATCAATGTATTAATAAACGGTTCATGATACCCAGGGAGCCCTTTTCACGGGTGTTTGTTCTTGCGTACAACTTTGAAGGCAAAGAGACGGGGTATCGACTGAATACTCGCCGAGCTGATGATGATCATCACCCGCACGCTGAGTCCCACGGAGTTCAAAGGTCCAAAGGTTCAAGATGGAAGTACTAAAACAGTAGCGCTAATGGTACCCTTTCGTCCTTTGCCTGTGTGGGATTCTAGTGAGATGGATGAATGGCACAACACAGTAGTACAACTGAGTATCGAAGAACAGCAACTCCAAGTCCTCGCTCGTTTTTAAAGCCTTGAGCCCAACAAGAGGTGCGCGCGCGGCTGAAAAACAAAAACCTTCCATTAAACTTCACTATGCGTGGGGTGTGTGCACATGCGTGTGAGTGTGATCTGGGCAAGGGCACTTCCCCGCATTTTTTTCACAAAATTCACAAAATTGACAGAAATCACAAAAAAGTAACAAACAAAAAGTAACACAAAACATTTGTAACGACAGCAGCCAGGTTGTAAGTCACCGCCAGGGCGGCAACTTCTAATCAAAGACTCAACAGTTCAAGGTCCTCCGGCTAAAGAGATTTTATTATTTCAATCAATTCGTCTAGACAGTCTAGGCCATTTAGACTATCAGCACCACCGCTAATGGACTCGGGTCCCCCGGGTATCCTGGCTGGCTGCTAACGTCTATAGAGTACGTAAACCGCAGTTGACATATAACAAACAATAATAAACTTGAATCAATTCACAAATTACATTCAGAGAGCGTGCACAGCAAGTAAAAGTACTACTAACAAGAGTAGTAGTAGTAGTAGAAGTACCAGTAGTACTAGTAGTACTAGTGCTAGAAGCAGTATTGATCTCGATACTTGTATGAACAACCGTCTTTGTATATGGGACGTCCACACTTTGAAGAATGCGAATCAAATCAAACATTTGAACATCTGAATTACATATCCAACACATCCACTGTGCATTTTCTCCCACTCAAGTCTCTCTCCACTGCCAACATTTGAACACTGGACACACCTCCTCCTGGTCTTTTCCAACATCCAATGTTGATCATTGATATCTCGCCATCTCCTAAGCCGCCCACAAGGGCTCACCTCCTCAGCTACTGTCCTCAACGGCTGTCTTAGCTGTCGTCGAACTGTTGGCTGGACCTGCCCTTTTCCGTCTTTCCGGTATCCCCCCTCCTTCCTCCACGCGTCTCAACGATCTTTGTGCGCGCCACTCCGCAAGTTCTCGGTCTCTGAGTCGCAAGCGTCCGGTGACTGTCCTCTCCTCCTTTATAGTGGCCGCTGTGTCCGTTTTGGAAAAGGGACATATGTCATATTTCCCAAGTCTCAAGTAATAAAATTAACTAGGTCATAGGTCATAAGTCCTATCGTTGATTTCACGTGATTAGGGTTAGGAGTGCTGCTCTTTCCTTCTGCGTCTCTACGCACACCTCCATCAACTACATAACATCGCCGCAAAGACACCCTTGTTTTTTTTTACCCTCTGTCTGCTTTTCCTTATCCAGCACCCTTTTTTGGCATTTCCGTCCTCCTCCATCTCCACCACCCGTCCATACGCAATGCTATTGAAGGCCTCTGTTGCAACTGCCGCCGCAGCTGTATCCCTGTTCGCCAATGGCGTCTCGGCGTTCTCCAATACGTCGCCTCACCTTTTCTTCGCCAACGCTAATAACCTCGAGCACCAGGACGCCGCTGCCCTGCGTCAGGCCAATGCTGATTCCGCCTTTGTTGTAGAGACATCGGATTTTGACAAGGCAGTGCTCACGGCTCTTGAGGACTGCCCGGCCGACGCCTACCTCTTCATCAATATTCCAGGCCTGCACTCTGCAGACCTTGCGAGCTCTTCGGCCACCACCGCGGCTCTTAAACAGCTCTACGACGCATCGCCCGAGAAGTTTGCATACCCCTACGTCACCTCGTCTTCTTCGAAGAGCGTTCTGGCAAGTGAGGTGGCCGCCAAGTGCAAGGCGACCATTGTCGACGTCAACACGGCCGAAAAGCAGTTCACACCTTATACCGACGCGACTCCTCGTGTCATTCAAATGGACTTTGCACAACTGCCCGAAGCTGAGGCAGAGCAAGGCGACCAGCGCGCTGCAGCCCTCCAGGACGACCTCGAATTCGCATTCAGCTCTGTCGTGCACTCCCTTCCTTCGCCCAACTACGTTGTTGTCCTCTCGTCTTCGCCCGCCGAGGCCCACGTCTCCACCTCCAAGCACGGCCGCACCTCCAAGAAGGGAACCAAGGTCGTTGGTGGCTCGCTGTTTGACAGATATGTCTATTTCGGAACGGGCATCTTTGAGACTACCCTTGTAGCATTCCTGCTTATCTTTGTGCTCTTTGCCGCTCTTGCCTGGCTGTCTGATCTCAAGGTCTCATACAAGTCCTTTGAGAAGCAGCAGGCACCGTCGTCCAAGGCCCAGTAAACTTTTGTATAGCATGTATTAATTCTACCAACACCACAAAACAGCAATCAAGACAGCAAACAAACGAACGGGAATGTGATTATTTAAACAGCACGAGCGTTATAAACTAATACAATATAAAAATCATTCCTATTGAAGTCTTTCAAGTACAAACTCTTGCTAATAAATGCACGGCTTTTGAGTATCAATTTCATGAAAATGCGGATGAATAACTAGTTACATAATCATATATGACGACAAGTTTGGTCACATAGCTGGGAGCCTGGAGTGTATGAAATGATAATTTCAATCATCCGAATACTCACCCGTTTGGGTAGGTGAAGTTCTAATACTAGAGGTTTTTTTTCAAAAAATTATATTTCGTAGTTGTATTTCAAACTGTCACAGTTATTCGGCATCTATCCAGCTCTATTTCTCAATACATATATTATAAGCCTCAAGAAAGAAGGGATTCCTCCACTCTTGTCGAATTGGACGACAGAGCATATATTCTGAGTTCCCGTTCACTCCGCTTATAAAGAATTCAGCCGGCCATCCTAAATAATACTGGTCGCTCAGGCCTTCTGGACGCCAGGCACGGCACTTGCAGCCGCCGCCATGTCCAGTTCAGAAGGAGTCTGGCGTGAAGCGTGTGCGACCCTAGTGATGGTCGTATCGCTAATGTTCTGGGGCTTGCCGTGCACTTGGTGAACCTCGAGCGTCACGTTCGAGATCGGAACGGGCATCGGCTGGACGGGTACAGGCGGAACGGGGATTTCGGCATAGACGACATTGCTGGAATTAGCACTAGTGGTGCTGGCCTCCGTAGTGTTCAGGAAGTGGCCGCCGTGGGCCTCGACGAGCGTCACGTTTGAGACGGCCTGGGCTTGAATGGGCACGCCGTTGGAATCGGTCGTGTTGTAGAAATGGGCTCCGTGGGACTCGAGCTTCACGTTTGCGACCATCTGGGCTTGCTCAGTCGTGTTATAGAAATGGCCTCCGTGAGCGTCAACCGTCACGTTTGCGACCGCCTGGGCTTGCTCGGTCGTGTTATAGAAATGGCCTCCATGGGCCTCAAGCGTCACGTTTGCAACCACCTGGACTTGAATGGGTGCGCCATTTGAACTGGTCGCGTTTTGGGGGCCATCGTGTCTGCGATTAAGGCTGGTCTCAGTCGTGTTCAGGAAGTGACCTCTCTCGGCCTCGAGCGTTCCGTTTGCATGGACGGGTAGAGGGTGCGCAGGGATTTCAACATAGACCTTTCCACTCGAACCAACCCTGGTTGTGGTCTCGATCTTGTTGTGGGGGCCACTTTGTCCGTGGTTAAGGGTGGTTTCGGACGTGTTATAGTAATGGCCCTTGTGGGCCTCGAGTGTCACGTTTGAGACCGCCAGGGCTTGCTCGGTCGTGTTATGGAAATGGCCCTTGTGGGCCTCGAGCGTCACATTTGAGACCGCCTGGGCTTGAATGTGTAGACCACTTGAACTGGTCGTGTTCTGGGGACCATCGTGTCTGCGGTTAAGGCTGGTCTCGGTCGTGTTATAGAAATGGCCTCTCTCGGCCTCGAGCGTTCCGTTTGCATGGATAGGTAGTGGGTGCGCAGGAATTTCAACGTAGACCTTGCCAGTTGAACCGGTCCTGCCAGTGCTGGTCTCGGTCTTGTTGTAGGGCCCATCGCGTCTACGACTGAGGTTGATCTCAGTTGTGTTGTGGGGGCCGTCGCGGCTGAGGTTGAAGCTGGTCTCGGTTGTGTTCTGGGCATTGCTTCCGTGAACCTGGAGCGTTGCATTTGAGACCGCCTGGGCTTGAATGGGTTGCGCGAGAGTGATCTCGGTTGAGTTTTGGTAATCCTGCGATTTTGCGATTGTCGGGCTTTCGCTGGACACGCTATCCCGACGCGCAACATGCGCAGCCCCCTCGCCAGTTTCAGACTCAGTGTCAGTGCCAGCATGGGCCTGGTCAAAGCTGCGTGCGACCTTGGCAGTGTGTGCGTCAATTTCGTCCATGTACTGGACTTCATTCCCGAGACCACGCGGTGCAGTTCCGGCCACGTTTGGGTTCAGCCAAGCTAGTATTCCGCCAGAGCTATCGTCCGAGCGGCGGCCCGCGTCAAGTAAAGCAGGGACGGGAGCTGTCAAGACGAGACATGGGAGCAGCACTAGTACCAGCAAAAGTAGCTGGAGTGAGCTGGCGGCCAGGATCTGGACGGGCGAGTTCAACTGTTTGCTATGCCTCATTGTAATTTGCTCTTCAAACTTGCTATTATAGAGAATTATACTGCCAAAGCTTTTCAAAAAGTTTCTCTCAATTGTAGGTATCACGAACTCCTTAGGAACACCGGCGTCTTCTTATACTTTTGCTGTACCTATCCTTTCCGTATACATCGCCAGTCTCTCACATACACTTCTTATGGCCGGCCTGCTTCTTTGTTCTTTCTTTCATATATCCGTTCATCGGAACATTCCAAGTGCATTTGTTGCCAAGCTTTCAATCATGCCAGCCGAATTAAACTAAAAGCTCCGCTAGTATGATGCATCTACCGCCGTCAATCCCAGCTTCCATATCTTAGAATCTCACTCGAGAGAGCTTGTGCCTGTGTAACAATAAAGAGCTTTCCTTATTTAGAAGTGAGATCTTTGTTGTATTCTAAATAAATACCGCGCTCAAATCTAGCTAGGTGCGGTTGAGACGAGATGGACAATGAAAAGAGATCAAATTAACCCCAAGTATCTCGAGCTTTGTTTGCTCTAGCAGCGTTGAATATTTAAAGCTTTGTTTGGGACCTACCGTCGGTACTCAATTTGAGCACACGATACTATGCCGCAAAACTAAGTCAGCGAACTATAGCGAGGTAGACATGAGCAAGCTCCAATTGTTCCGGCCGACCGGGCTCTTCCGTCATTTGGGCCTAACTTGGCATGCAAGTCTGCTTCAATAAATTTTTATTTCATGCTACCAGGTACGATATGCTCAACCTTTAATTCAATCTTAACTGCTTTTTGTTGCACCCGCTTGCTGTCAATAAACTCAAAGTTGCTAATACCAGACTATTGATATTTTGTTTCTCTATATTTCATATGAACAGGTCAGTATGAACAAGTTGCTCAAGTCAACGTCTGTCTTTTCTCAGTCCATTTTTTTCTTATGCTTCAATTTCCCATTTTGATATATTCGCCATCCACCTGAGTAGATAGATAGATATATTTTTCCCCGGTCAATCGGCTATAACGCTAAATAAGAAACAATATTAAACTTTCACAATCACAAGAAAACAAAAATAAAATAAAATCCCAGATTCAGCACCTACAAGACCGTGTTCATTCTTTCCGTTTAGCTGGCTTTCACCAGCGCAGCAATCACACCTTAACTAAGCCCGAATTCGCTGAGAGTCCTCGTCCCCAGTTGAAA